>CM074503.1:7448909-7665482 GCA_037389245.1 Oryzias sinensis | reverse complement strand
CCCCCCCCCCACGCCGGCACGGTATAGCAGATAGAGGTAATCCGCCCGCCGGGTAGTCCAGTCAGACACCAAGACCAGGGCGAGCCCCATGGCCCCCCAATGCCCAGAGCAGGAGGTACAGGAGCAGAGAGAGGGCTGGCCCTAGCCCAGCCAGGAGGATAGCCCACCAGTACCCAATCCTCCCTCCCCAACCCCAGACACGAGCCAGGGTCCCCCAAGGGAGACCCTCCGCATGCTCAAGGTAGCCACCCCCCCACCCGGTAGAGAGGTCGGTCGGAGGTCGGTAGAGAGTAAGGCAGGGGCCGCCCGCCTTTGCCCATGAGGAGGACACCCAGGAGAAGCGGTGGTCCCTGAAGACCAAGCCCTTTTTGGAGGGGGCCAGAGGTCAAGAGCAAGGCCCCAAACCCGCACCACAGGGGCACAGACACCCCTTGGCTCAGATGACATGTGATCCCAGTTTCATGGTCCCACCAGAGATCTCAGGGATCCCCCTCCCTGCGTGGAGAAGGGCCTGCCCGGTCCAGGAGACCAGCACTCCGTTACCGAGGGCCTGGTTTCCCCCCACCAGGGACGGGGTAGGGGACAGATGGTCAGAGTTCCCACCATCCTTGTGAAAGTTATGTGTGGTTTGCTTGTGTGTGTGTTGGAGTGTATGTTTTGAGACGGAGGGGTGTGTGTGATTAAGGGTGCAGTTAAAACTGGCGGGTGGAGCACCAAGAGGACATGGCCGGATTGCTCTCAGGGATGTACAAGCATCTCAGGTTTTTGATGATTTTTTTCCTGGAATACATTTTTAAATTGTTTGCATCAGCAGGTCTGAGTTTACTGTCAGTATTTTAGTGAATGTGTGTGTGTTGCATCGATTTCACTGAGGATTGTCTCTGCTCTTCGTTCCCATCAGCAAAGGAAAAATAAAGTAACTTTAATTTGATTGACACTTTTTAAAGGTTACCACAAAACTAAAGGTTGTTTTTAGTTACAGCAAATGCAGCATCTGCATTTTCTGCTTTAGTTTGGCCTCCAAATCCACAGTTTAAAGATATTTTTCAGTTTTCTGCCTTCTGTCCGGCAGAAACGCCTCCACATGAACTGATGGGTGTAGAAGTTGAGCGGAAAAAACAAGACATCACGTGACCTCCGATCCGCGCTCTGATTGGCTGAAGGCCGTGTCCTCCTGCAGGGGGCGTGTCCTGACAGCGTTCTCGGTGGAAGACAGAGGGCTCGGTCGCTCGGCATGTTCTCCGTTCCTCCGGGGAAGAAGCTGCTCCGCAGCTGCAGCGGGCTTCGGATGGTGGCAGACAGCGGCAACAGCTCTCCCTTCTGCCTGGAGGAGCCGCAGTGGGTCCCGGACAAAGAGGTGAGACCGACGTGACGGCTCGACTTTCTGCTGTTCCACACGAACCAAAAGTCTCCACTTCCGGTGGGAGCTTTTCACAATAAAGCCTAAAAACGAACGTCGTCGTGGTTGGAGACCGAGCACGGTCCTTCATTGGAGCTGCAGCTGACCAAACTTTGGTTACTAGCGTTAGAACTTTGTCCCACGGTCCAGGCTTCCCAGGACCTTGACGTGCTCCCAAAAAGAGTTTCACGATTCATGAATCCTGAGTTTAGGAGTTGCAGAGCTGGAGCTTAAGCTCTTCCATGAGTCCCGGACTACCAGAGCTGGAGCTACAGCTCCAGGAGTCCCAGATCATTCAGGAATTGGATAGTTACAGGAGCTATCTGAAATACAGTGAAAATGTTCCAGACATTCCAGTTTTGTTAGATAGAAACATTACGCATAGACTTGACGTATTTCAACAGTTCATTTTTTGTATATTTGGTTTGGTTTGTTTCTGAAAATGTGATCACATCAGGACGGTTACTCCGAGAGAGCGGAACCTAAGATTCAGTGCGGTTTCTTTTCTGGTCGTGAAACAGTGGACCAGCTCCACACGATCTTTAGGGTGCTGGAGGGATTGTGGGAGTTTGCTCATCCAATCTATTTGTGTTTCGTGAATTTGGAGAAGGCGTTCCACCGAGTCCCCCATGGTGTCCTGTGGAGGCTGCTCTGGGAGGTTGGGCTATAGGGAGCCTTACTGAGGGCTGTCCAGTCTCTGTATGACCAGAGTAGAGCTTGGTTCGCATAGTAAGTCAGACCGGGGCTGCCCTTTATCAATATTTTTTTATGGACAGAATTTCTAGGTGCAGCCAGGGGCCGGAAGGGGGTCTGGTTTGGGGACCACAGGATTTCCTCTCTGCTCTTTGCAGATGATGTTGTCCTGTTGGCTTCATTGAGTCAAGACCTCCTGCGTGCATTGGGGCGGTTTGCAGCTGAGATGAGGGTCAGCACCAATAAGTCTGAGGCCATGGTTCTTGACCGGAGAAAGGTAGTTTGTCATCTCTGGGTGGGTGGAGTGTCCCGGCCCCAGGTGGAAGAGTTTAAATATCTTTGAGTCTTGTTCACGGGTGAGGGAAGACTGGAGCGTGAGATTGACAGGCGAATTGGAGCGGCGTCCGTAGTTATGCGGTCGCTGTACCGGTCCGTTGTGGTGAAGAGAGAGTTGAGCCAGAAAGCAAAGCTCTCAATTTACCGGTAAATCTTCGTTCCAATTCTCACCTATGGTCATGAGCTCTGGGTCATGACCCAAAGAACCAGGTCCCGGATACAAGCGGCTGAAATAAACGGGTGGCTGGGCGCTCCTTTAGAGATGATCAGATGCTGCTGACCATGTGGAATCTGCCCGCTCAGCAGGTTGTGTAACTTCCTGTTCTTCTTTTTCTGTCGTCCAGTGCCACAGATGTATGCAGTGTGACATCAAGTTTGACTTCATGAAGAGAAAGGTCAGTCGTCTATTTTCTACCATGATGCATCAAACTGCAGGCTAAAGCAGCAGATGAATTCCAAAATATCAACCTGTAGCTTAACTTGTTCTGCTAAATTCTTGTTTTCAGCTTGGACGCTGGGACCTTATTCATCCATCGTGCTGCCTTGTGTTTGTGTTGTTAGCGGTCAAAGTGTCTTTCTTGGCGTCAGAACAGATTCTTTAGGCTTCGACTTGGATGCCATGGTTGTGGGAAAAGCGACGAGCTGGTGGTTAGTGAAGACCAACCTGTGCTACCTGTGTTTGTGCAGCACCACTGCCGGCGCTGTGGCCGCTGCTTCTGCGATAAGTGCTGCAGTAAGAAGGTGGCGCTGGAGCGCATGTGCTTCGTCGACCCGGTGCGGCATTGCGCCGACTGCAGCCTGGTCTCCCAGAAGGAGGCCGACTTTTTCGACAAGCAGCTCAAAGTGCTCATCGCAGGTGAGACGCTCCTTAGAAAGAACTTATCTCTTTTCCAATACATTTGTTGTATTTTTTCACATCATGACCCAAAACAAGACAAACAATAACCCCCCCCTTCTGCTGTCAACAATAAAATTAAAGCGTAACATGTATACATGTATATGTATAGACAGTAAAGAGCAGAAACAGAAATGACAATAATCATTATAACTACAGAAACCAAAAAGATAGAAAAGGATATAGTGCTTGAATGAATAACAGAGTTAAAATGACAGAGAAAACTGGTCATTCTGTCACTTTTGGAGATGTATGATTAAAGAAAGTTAAAAGGGCGTCCATACCAATACCAAAGTTCTAGATTTACCTTTTAGTGTTTCCCTTATTTTCTCAAGTTCTAAGTGAAATAACAGAAATATTCCAGTAGTCCAATAATCCAGTCTGTGGGCGGAGCCGCGTCCTTCCATTTGAGAAAAGCGTTGTGCTAATAGTGTAAAAAAAACCCAATCATTTTAAGTTACCTTTCATCAATACAGTAAACCCTTGTTTTACGCGGGGGTTACGTTCCAAAAAGAACCCGTGATAGGCAAAATCCGTGAAGTAGAAACCTCTATTTTTTTAACAAGTATGATACAATTAAATTCTCTATTATACATTGAAAAGAAAGAACAAACCATTTTACAGGCTCAAGCATTTGTTTCACAAATCAAAGTACTTTAGAAACGTTTTTTTTCAACAAATAACTTCTGTACTGTACTGTCAAATAATAATTTGAATCATCAATGTGAACAGAAGACTTAAAATCGCGGAGATTAGCCCCGCCCACCGCGACCCGAGAGTAATTGAATTAAACGGGAGAAAATTTGTTTGCAGTGTTTTCTCCTTTTGAGCCCCGCGGTGCAGCTGTGTTTGTTCGGGAGAAGAACATAGTGATAGGCAGGTGCTGTCGCTCTTTTTTCTATGGGTTTTAGAGAAACTCGAAATTGCAAGAGAATTTGCACGTACGTGTTGTTAATTTGGCACGCTGATTTACGTACGTGTACATATTAAACTGCAACATTATTGACGCACAGGTAGAGAAGAAGCGGAGTGACTTTTTAGCCAATCAGAATGCAGAACACAATGCACGATGCAAATCCGTGAAGTAGCGAAACCGTGAAAAGTAAACCGCGCTGTAATCACTGTAATTCCAAACAAAGATCAAAGTAAACGTGTCGTATACGTCTCTTTAGGAAAGAACCAAACGTGAATTAAGGTGACTGCAAGTGGTTGACATCTGTCACATGCAGGTGAAACCGCTAGTATGCCGTCATTCTATTGGTCAGAAGAACCATTCTGGATCTGATACATATTTTTTAACTTATTCTTGATAATCCTCTTCGTTTCAAAGTCACTAGAACTCCATGACAAATGCAATAAAGATTATATACCATGGTCTGGGTGAATACACGATTCTGATTGGCTGCTGGGTGTGCATTAAAAAGTGATTACCGCACGCCTAAAAAAGTAGTTCCGGTCACATAGCTTAAATGTTCTGTATCACTACGCCGGCTTCTTTAAAACAAACTTTTTTTCTTCATCATCTGGACAAAAACAAGCGGTTAGAGGAGAACTTTCTCTCTGAACTGATGCTTTATTTAACACATCGTGGTCATCAGAATAGATATATTGCTGGACCTTGACTGCAGCGGTGGTGCGTTGTCACGGTAACGTGCTGCAGTAGCATTAACTCACTTCACGGGAGCAACTGATGCTTCCGTGAAGTGAGTTAATTTCTGATAATGCCCATTTTGTCGGCCATTAACCCTTACATATAGATAATGTGTTTACGTAAAGATGAAGTTTCAATCAGTATTTTCTATTTGGTGCTGGTTACTAATATTTGGGGGACGTCTAGCCGTCATGCTAACTTCCTCACACAACACGATCTATCCGCTCTGCTCGCTCCATCTCCACATGAAGCTGCAGGTAGATCCTCACCTGTGCTGCATGTTTCCAGGAGGAACGTTTAGCGTCACCCCAGGAGAGTCCGAGAAGTCTGAGGTCATGACCTGCCGGCTCACCCCCCACCACCTGTGAGTCCTCCCTCCGTGCACAGAGCTTTCCTTACCTGAGCTGTTCTGTGGACATTCCTGTTTCCTGTGATGGAGGCTCCTCCCTCAGCTGTCCGTCTCCCTCTGTTGGCCGTGGTCCTGAGCCGCCTGTCCTCGTCCGGGACAGTCGGTGGAGCGGGCCTCATGTTGTAGCTGTGCAGCGATTGGCCGTTCTGCGGCTCACTGACCCTTTTCTCTGCTGGTGATTAGCTTCCTGCTGCTGGACGGAGAGACTCAATTTGAGGTCCCGGTGAGTCGGATCTCTAGCATGCAGATTTTGACAGATGCTGCGAGTCCAGGAGGTGAGTCCGTGTTGAAATATTTCAGCTGCCGACAAACACGTTTAATTCTCTCTTGTGTCCTCCGAATATTGAACCTTAAAAGCTGTTTGCGGTTTGATGGCGTCTCTAAGTCCAACATTAACCTTGGATTGTGCCCCCCTGTGCTAACACGCCTCCTTTCCTGCTGCTGCTGTGAATCTGGGGGCTCCTCTTCCTCCTCTGGGCTCAGACAGTGACATTCACACTTACACCAGTCTGCTGGACAGTCACTTCCCACCTGAAGGTCGGCTTTGGTTCTGACTTCATCTGTCCAGTCGTCTTCACTCCATTCCTCCATTTTTCCACCCTTGTCTTTTCGGTTTGCATGAAAGATTTCCTACAGCGCCCTAGACGTGACGTTAGGGATAAAATGATCTATGCTCCCTAAAATTAATCATTTGTGACCACAAAATGTTAAATGGTGACCAAAAAAAAAACAATTTGTGATAACAAAATGCTAATAATATGCTAATTTGCGGCCACGCCACACTAAATAGCGGGCACAAATGATTAATTTGAGGGAACAGTTGGTTTCAGGTCTAGGGCTCTGTAGTTTCTGTTTGCAGAACTTTGTTCCATCATCAAGAAGAATCCAGTTGAAGTAGCAGTTGTTGTCATGTTTTGGTGCAAGCTCGCCATCGATCGTTACTTCTGCACTTTTCTGGTTGAAGGAAACTCAGTGTTGCATGCTGGGAGTGTGTGTCTGTAAGGGATCATCGGGTATGTCCGAATTCCCACCCTAAGCCCTACATAGTTCACTCTATAGTGCGTTCTCCATTTCTAGTGCTGTCTGAATCTACAATTCCAAAATCCAGTGCCCTAGAAATTTCCCAGAAGTCTCTGTGAAAGATCGGAGGATATAAACCACAATGCATTGCGTTGGAACAATTTTTACCACAAAAAGTATTTAAATGTATTTTTTGATAAATCATCAGCGTTTTTATCTACAGGAGACAGTGGATCATAAATAATCGTCACAAAACACTAAAACCAATTAGACTTATCTGCCGTTTAATAAAAATTAGAAAAAAGTAGTGAGCATGGTGTCCGATTTGCTCTAAAATTCAGGGCTCTACATAGAGCTGCACTGTATAGTTTTTTAGTAGTTAGAGGTTAGGGTGGGAATTCAGACAGCCCGAATTCCAGCCCGAATACTATACATTACACTAAATAATGTACTGTGTAGTGCATTATTTAGTGTAATGTATACTGCGTTATATAGTGCACTATATTCACTGTATAGTGCATTATATAGTGCACTATATAGTGGTCTTTATAATGCATTATATAATGTTGAAAAACCTATGTAATATGAAAAAACATGAATGAAAACAAATCAAACTGGGACTTGAGGTCTTAGCTGAAGATCTTCCTGTTGTATTTTTTTAACTAAAGCAGGTAAAAAGCAAACAGGTAAATGGTTTGTGGGGGGGTCTGTGTGTGGCAGAGAGCTCGCGGCCCAGCGGCATCGTACTTCACTACAAGCGGGTGGCCCACACGGACACGCAGCAGCTGCGGATGGACGTCACAGAGGACAAGAAGGGCCCGGCGTGGCTGGCTGCCATGTACAAGGTTAGAGCACGCCGTAGAGCGACGCCGATGTCCACGCACGCTCATGAATGCTCAGCCCACCTGCACGACAGGAACGAGCCCAGACACATGGGTGCAGCGGTTTTGTGGATCAGGCCGCGCCGATTATTTGGTGTCGATTCTGACAATTCTACCTTCCAAACCGTAAACCAACCCTGTTAGTGACCAGTTAAGGTCACTAACAAGACTTTAGATGCAAATTTAAAAGATTTAAACATTAAACAGAACAAAAAACGAACTAAGTGCTGTGTTCCAGCAGCTCCTAAGCATAGAAATAAAATGCATAGATAACTGCACAGCAAACAATTATCGAATGAAAGTCTAGCCAATGTTAAAGCTCATATTAAACAATCCCATAACCTTTTCCGGTGGCAGCTGAGCATCTCATCAAACGCATATTTGTTTGCATAAACATCGTAACAATTGCTTATGGTCGCGTTATTTAACGATGATGCAGAGGGAGACATTTACCGGGATCACCTTCCAAACCGTAAACTGATCTAATGCGTGCCGCACGGAGTAAAACAACAAGCCCCCAAATACGGTGTCCTGTGAGGGATAAAATGGGGAACAAACCTCAAACCAGAGAGCTCATACAGCAGGCGAGTCGACGCAGCCAATGTGAACGCAGCATCAAACAGTTGTTCAGCGCGCCCCCCGTACCCATTGAACAGACGGCTCCAGGGAGAGGCGGCTGACGCTGCATCGTTACAGAAAACCCTGAATCAAGTAAACGTCCCGTCATCCAGAAAGGGCTGCTCACGGGTCCGTAACCGGAGCGAGCACGGCGCCCAACGCAGACACGAGCGGGAACCGAAGCGTCTGATGGAATGAGCAGTGAGAGTATGATGGTAAAGCCTCTGCTTCTCCCCGACAGGCCGCCAAGATGATGAAGTCCTCTGGAGACCCGTGACCTCCAGGACGTCCGGGTGGCACGCCCCCGCTGATTCTGGGATCTGATTGGCTCCTGGCTGGGATTACTTCATCACTTCTTCCTTCCAGTTTTCTTTAAAGCAAATGTTTAAATGGAGCAGAGGTTCCCGCGCAGCAGAACCACGTTGGGTTTCTGGTTTTTAGCATTCTGAGACGCTGAAGCTTCAGCTAAACTTTATTCTTTCTTTTGCACAAAATCAAACTTTATATGAAAAACTTTATAGAACTAAAGCAAATAAATAACAGCACCTCTTTATAACCTCTCAACCCAAACAACACAATAACGTTATGCTGCTGGTTATTTTATTATTATGACTTTTTCTTTTTGCTGTTGAGACATTTTTTTGTTTTTGAGGTGGATTAGGACCAAGTAGGGCCCCCCCACAGCCCCGCCCCCACAGGACCCTGAGCTGAACCCAGACCTTCCAGAAGCAACTTAAAGGGCAGATCCACCAAAACGGTCAGACTTGCAGGAGGGAAAGCGACGCCTGAAGAGAGTTCGTCGCTCACAGCAGAGATTTCAATAGAGTCAGCAACTCTGGAAATGCAAACGGCAGCACTTTTTTTACCATAAGTTCAATGTTTAGAGGCTGATTTTCTTTTTGAAATCTGTTCTGGCGCCTGGTTGTCTTTGTAACATGATGTGAACTCTGAAGTCTCCCTTCTCGCCAGGAAAGGACGCACAAACCGCTTTAACTGTACTTCCAAGTATTAAAGTTTTCTATGATATATTTTGTTAAGTATTTTGACGGATGGCATGTACTAATTTTTAAGCAGAACTCTGTCAAGTATTTTTAATACACGGGTCTTCTGTCCTTTTCCTTTGGGACCGTCCAGCACGGACGGCGAGCAGCGGATGAGCACGCCATAAAGACGACGTGCAGCTGCTGCACATCTGTATCTCTAAACGCTGCAGCTCGTACTTCCTGCTTTCGTTTCAATAAAAGCTTCACACTGCACTTACCGTTGTGTGACAGTAAAGCAGCACAAAACACAAGCCACGCCCAATAACAGAAAACCCACTGGACAGGAAGTCCACTGCAGGCTCTTTCAAAATAAACCTCTGCAAAGTTATTCCTCCTTCATTCACGCGAAGAAACAAATCAGTGGAATTGTATTTGACTTTGCTCAAACTGAAACTGCAGAGAGCTCAGTTCATAGAAATTATCTGTGGAGACTTTGAGCGACTGAACCTGTCATCCACTTTTGCTTCCGTCTGTCGGTGCCTAAGTCCATGTAAACAACGGAGCGAGGAAAATGCTTTTCTGCTGACTGGGGAGTCTCCTCGTTCAGATTGACTATCATGACAAAGGTGGATAAAGGTGGAAAGATTTCATGTAATCCATGGACACCAGTGAAGATCACAAATCATTGAAGAAAAAAGGTTCAGAGCACTGTCTAGTGGGTCTAGATGACCCAACTCCCAACGTTAAAGTGCCTAGGATAGCACAAGGGTTAAAGCCTATTGGGTACTATTGGCTATCAGCACTTTCAGCCTTCTAAGAAGGTAGTGAGGTGCTATAGAAGTTTACACAATTTACCATTTAGTTTAAAGAACTTTTAACTTTAAATTGTACTTAAAGTATTTAACTCAGTAAACCAGATAAAACAAATGAAAGGAGCAACAGACAAAAGGCATCCCGAGTTGGGAGGGATTTATTTGGAGGTATGGTTAGAGCGTTGGAGAGCTGTTCCATCTCCCGGTCAAAGTTCTCCACACGCTGCTGAGCACGACTCGACCCATGAGCCAGGTGATGGTGAAGTTACGGCGGTACCATTCCCTGGAAAACAAGAAAACACGTGAATCAAGGTTTCCCCCTCGCACAGTCAGGTTTCTGGTGTGTTTTTGTGGAAACAGATTTCTATCAGCTTTGTCTCATCGTCAACATTAAACTGAACTTTTTTTGTTTTTGAAATCTGTTCACAGAAGTTTCAGTGTCTGTCAGCACAAGAATGAAAGCAAAATGGCGTTAGTGTCTGTTAACATGTATTAAAGGGTTTGTGTACTTTTGTGTTTTAATTACTGAAAAAAGTCTTGCTGTACCATAATACACTTTCCAAAAAATTCGAAAGTCATGGAAAAGAGTTTTTGTTTCCACAATTCATTTCAACACCTTAAACTTTCACAGAATATAGATTCAAGGCCCACTGTTTGTTTTTACATAAATTGGGGTTCCAGCTCATAAAACCCTAAAAAACAGAGCAGTAAAAGAGACGACCGAGGACTTCATCATCAAAACGATTCAAGAACCAGCAGACCTCCAGGAGGAGTGGACTGAGGAACTGCTTCAAAAACCACATTCAGGAGACGGGCTCCAACTGTCGGGTTCCTCGGGTCAAACCACTTCTGATTCTGGACCAACAGAGGAAACGTCTCAACCGGACCAAGGAGAAGAAGGACTGTTGGCCAAAGGTCCAACGTCCTGGTTCTGATGAAAAGAAGAGTTCCTTTCATTATGGAATCAAGAGTTTGGAGGAAGACTGGCGAGGACCAGAACCCGAGCTGCTGGAGGTCCAGAGTTAGATCTCCACAGTCAGTCAGGATCTGGACTGCAGGGTCCTTTTGCAAAAACTGATAGGTAAACTTTGATTTCTCCAGAGTTTTCTAAATTTTTAAATCCCTATTTTTTTGGGTTTTATTAGCTGGAACCCCAATTTATGTCAGGATAAACAAATACTTGAAATCAATTAAACAGTGAACCCTGAAACTACATTCTATGAAAGTTGAAGTTTCTGAATGGAACGATGGAAATGAACAGACTATTCCATGACTTTTTTTGGATTGGGTCTGCATGTCATAATAAACATCAGTGCAACATGAAATAATGGTTAAGATGAGACAAACAAAGACAGTGAAATAGCCTTTGGAGGGTCAACTCTTTCTCTCGGGGTCACCAACAGGAGCCACTCACAGCACCAACAGGGATTAGGACTAGAAACAAAAGTCCCTATCACGGCTTCAGAGGGATGTAGTGATTGACAGACATCCCGTCTGCGTGATGACAGGACATCTGTTTCGCCTTAAGTAAATATGTTTCATGTTTGATGTCACGATCAAGCTGTGGATCAATCAAAATGACATCAGAATGAAAAACCTGGACCAACATTACGTCTGGAGGATTGATTGTACGTTTCCCTCTGTCACGATTCGATACGCATCTCCATACAAGGTCCACGAGTCGATTCGTAAAAGATTCAACTAACGGATTATTTTACCTAACTGGATACAATCTAGATATTTATTATTCATCTGGAATGTAAAAATATCTATACATACAACCGGAATACGTTTTTTTTTGGGAGTTTTTCCTTACCGCGAAGGTGGGTATAAGGGCAGGGATGCCAGTATAGCTTAGTCAGTTTGTTAGTTCATTTTAGTATTTTCCTATTGAACTCTTTGTATTCGTGATCCTTTTGAGTTCATGTTTTACTTCGAAGCCCATCGAGACGACTATTGTTGTGATTTTGGGCTATACAAATAAAATTGAATTGAATTGAATAAAAAATATCTATTCACAGAGGAATTTGGTTTTTTTCTTTCTGACACTGAAATGTTTTTGTTTTTTTGGACATACCAGCTTCAAACTTTCAAACCTGCATTTTGACTTTTTTGTGGTGAAGTTCGTCATTTTCTTTTATTCAGGTTTTGTTTGAAGTACTGTGAAAAGAAAGGCTTATCCTTTTTTATTGAACACATCCCTGACTGTGGTTCAGCTTGGAACTGACCCGACTTGCAGGTCTGTGATTGGACGTCATATTGTTTACGTCACATGTACAGTATGGGGACCCTTTAGGATTCCTTGGATTTCTGCATGAATTTGTCATAAAATATGTTCTGATCTTCACCAAAGTCCCATTACCAGATAAACACACACTGCTTGAACTAATACAACACAAAGAAATGCATCTTTTTGTGTGTTTTCTTTACAAAACGTGTAAACATTTAAAGTGCGTGGAATGTGAACATGTGAACCCTTGGACTTGACCCTTCTTTGCCAGCAATAACTTCCCTCAAACGTTTCCTGCAGTTGGAGATCAGACGGTTCTGGACCGTTCCTCTGAACAGAACTCAGGGATATCCTTGGAGTCTGGAGTGAATTGCTCTCTTGAGGTCATGCCATATGGACGGAAATGGCTTCCTCCATTGACAGTAAAATAAGATCTGGACTGAACAACCCCTCCCCACTTCGCGTTCCTTACGGGAAGTACCTGCTGGTCCAAACAGGCCGGAGGCTGCTGGAGCCTATCCTGGCCACTTGTGGGTGAAGGCAGGGGACACCCTGAACAGGTCGCCAGTCTGTCGCAGGGTCACAATCACACACCCATTCACATTCACACCGATGGACAATTTAGAGTTGCCAATCAACCTATGAAGCATGTTTTTGGATGGTGGGAGGAAGCCGAAGAACCCGGAGAAAACCCACGCATGCACGGGGAGAACATGCAAACTCCACACAGAAAGGTCCCCCATTGATGTTCTGGTTCAGGTCCACCAGCTGCGACTTGGAGACCACAAAAGTTCGGATTTACTTGGAAATGTGAACGGTCTTGCAAAAAATTCAGATTTTTTCAAAAAATCAAAATTGAGCATTAAGCCCTGCGGTATGAACGTAGCCTGTGTTTTTCATGATTCATGGTAATTATCCAATTATTGAGACGACTGTGGTTGTAAATATTGGGCTGTATAGAAATAAATAGAATTGAATTGAAATTGAATATTACGGAAACTTTAGTTGATTATTATGACGAAAACTGGAAAAGGGAAACTGATTCACAAAACAAAAGTACAAACTTATTTGCAAATTAAGGACAATTTCTCTACTGAGGCGTATGTTAGGAACAATTTAAAAAGCAGACAAAGATCCTCACGTACTCCACTCGGAGCAGGAGGGCTCCCCCTACAGGTGGAAGTAGGGCACTTTAAAGGAGAGGAGGAAAGACTGTGCGGTCTGTGAGCGGCACTGGGGGGTTTTCCAGAAAGCAGGTTATGCTAGCTCCCACGGTAAGTTTGAGGCTAAGGAAGTTGATAACCTCAGCTTTCGGTTCCAGAAATGGAGGTATGTTTCAGTGTCTGTCAAGTTGCCATGGCAACTCATGCTCTGAACATAATCTGGTCCGGAGCAGGTTTAGTTGAAGGTTAGTTTGTTTACAGAGAGGTGAAGCAGCATGGCGTGTCCATTTGAAGATGATTTAGTGGATGAAGAAGCTCAGATAATACTTTTTCCACCGTGAGAGGATGATACGACCACGTATGGATGTTGGAAAAATAAACTTTTTTACTTTGATCTAACTTAATTATTTGCTTCAGTTAAGATAAATCATTTTTTTAGGTAACCTTAAAAATAACACGTAGTTTTCAGACAATTATTTTCCTTTCATTCAAATTAATTCAATTCAGTAGGTGTAACTTTGGTGCTGTTGTTAGATCGGCACCGCAAGGGATTCTGGGATATCATTCCCTTTGCCTGTCTGGACGGATTTGGGTTTTTGACCAAATGTGTTTAGTTGTTTAGCTGTTTTACTGTGTTTTACCGAGTTATTTTGTCCTACTATGCTTACGTCTCTGCACCATGAGTGAGAGTGAAGGAGAGGATGATGAGTTTATGTAGCACCCCTACAAATATGTTTTGTAATTGCAATGATGGAAAATTATTTAATGAATTTTTGCACTCCGTGCATTTTTTCAGTCCTTTTTACTGTTATAAAAATGAGTATATCTGCCGGCTCAAACTTAGACATATGAGAGTTCAAGAAATATAAGTAATTAAGATGGAAAAAAGATTAATGGAGGAAAATGGAAACAAGATCAGAAACTTTGTCTGTTATTTTTCTCTAAGCAGAAACTCTTTTTTGATGATGCAGCCGTGTTACTTTTTTGATGGACTTATAATCTTTATCTGCCGTCATTAAAATCTCAGACTCCGTCTCACTTCCGTCTCAAGTGTTGCGCTTTCTTTTTTTTTCTCTCCACGCGTTTCCATGGTGACTCCAGAATTCGGCGATCTATTGAATGTCTTTATGTACTTGCTGTGCGCATGCATTAACCCAGGGTTACCAAGTCGAGCGTAATTACGCCAACTTATATCCGGTCTTTTGGAACCGACATACCCAGAGTAAAGCAAGTTCAGGCGGATTTCAGCCAGAGTTCAGGCTTAAAGTCAGGCTAGATTAAACATGCTTCCTGGAATACCCCCCTGGTGGAGGATGAAGTTTCTGTTTTATTGTCTTTTGTATGAAAACAGATTTTGTTTATCTGAGGTAATAAAAAAGACTTGTCCTGATTTGCTTCGGTTATCTGAAGGTAAAATTTCACGTTGGCTTTTTTCATTATTAAAATGATCATTTTATTGATGGAATGTCTTTAGCTAAGATGACTAGTTGCAGTCAGCAGAGCGTGACACGTGAACGGCTGACCACTCTGCCCCCGTGCCGCAGCAGGACGGCACCGGCTGAGAAAACCACTCACTTGTTATAACTTGCATGGTGTTTTCTGTTTTTGTCCAGGAAGCTTTTGTAAAACACGGCCATCTCTTCGCTGCTCAGACTCCGCCGTCTTCCTGAAGGAAACCAGAAGAGATTTGGATCAGCAGCAGATCGCCGGCAGATCTTTCTGAACCGTTCTATTCCATCCACGCCTTTTCCAAAAACCCAGAAGGCCCAACAGGAAGGAAAGCCTGCATGTCCTCACCGTCCACGTCTCGCAGAGTCAGGCCTTTCCCCGCCAGCTGGGAAACCACGAAAGCTTCTTTTTCCTGGGAAAGAATGACAACAACGTTCAGAGCGTCTGCTTTTTGAAGTGCTAATCTGATGATGAAAGCCATAATGAAATTGCCAACCCCTCAGTGTTTTTACAGTACGTCTCAGAAAAAAAACAAAAACAACAAAACACACGTCTGAGCAGAAAGCTGACAGACGTTTCTGCAGGAACGAACTCAACTCATTTAAAAACTCTAATGCCCCATAAATGACAGGAACGGAACGCACCACTGCAACATTTTATTTCAAATTTCTGGTTTTTAGCTATGGATTCAAACTCAGCACATTTCCTTTCGCTGTGTTTGACCTGGACTTTTTTCCACGCAAAACATTTTTAGTAAAACTTGGTTTTCAGAAACTCTGACCCGCTGAAAGCTATGATCCCCTTTCTTCAGATATTTTTACACACAAATAATTTGCAGAAGATAAAGCCATGCAAGTAATTTTCTATAAAACTGACGGGATGATTTGAAAATTTTACTGAGCACAACGCTGACTGTTTTCTGGGTTTTGTTAAATGAATTTAAAGACTAGTGATGCTTTTGGATGTCCTGCAGAAATCCTGTGCAGGAAGCGCGTTGCTGCCCTCTGGTGGTGAATCTCAAATACACAGGACAAAATAACGGATTTAAAAAACCAGCAGGGTCACTCAAGTCCTGCTCTTCTTTATGTATTATATGTAAGGTTTTTACAATATTGTTATTCACTGTTAAAATTAGTTAAAGTGCTCTTTAAAGTGAGCGGACCAGAGGAACGTCAAATCTGTGTTTTGTTTGCTTTAACACAAGCATCGGTTTTCCTGATGCTGTTTTTTTTAGGAGCGACTGCTGTCAGTCCAGCCTGGTTGGACCCTGTTGTGTGGGAGAGGACGTTTTAACCGAGGAGGGACGTGTCACATGTCCTGCAGCTCCCACCGATGCTGAGATGTTCCTGAATGCATGTCGGGAAACAAGGAACCTGAAAACCTCGTCTGGACAGGATGGCACACTTGTAAAAAATGTTGGTTTCAACCTCGCTGAAGTTGAGGTTCTGCTGGGTCCAGAACTTGTGGTTCCAGTCCTCCGTCTCCTGCCTCAGGTTTCTCAGCCTCTTTTCCAGCTCCGACTCCTCCTCAGGGATGCGGTAGATGATCGGCCGCAGGTTGGACAGCGGGTTCGGGGGGCCGATCCAGTCATGTGTAGAGCTGGGCTCCGGTCTCAAAGGTGTCCGCTGAAAAATGGAAATATGAACAATAATTAAAGGTATTTACTAGGAACAGATGGACTGCAAACCGCAGTCCCATGCCCACATCCTAATATTTGCAGCATTTGTCCAGAGATGGACTTTATAAATGACCAAAAAAATGTACAAAGGAGAATAAAACACCAGAAAAAGATGTTAGTTTAACCCTGGAGAACCCAGCAACCATTTTTTTTCAGGGCTTTTAAAGGTAATTAAGCAAATTTGATTTTGTTTCTTCATTTTGGAAAGCAGCAATTAGCAGCAACCAAAAAAAAACTTCAAATGAAAACCTAAAAATAAAGAAAAACTGGAGAGAAAAAGAAATAAATAAAAACTACAGAGCTAAATATGACCGAGTGGATTCCCCCAGAGTTAAAAACAGAGACAAGTCAAAAAGATAACAACTAACAATGAATTCATTTGTCCCACCAGATCGATCTGTCTGAGCCAAGAGGGTAATCAATTCCAATTGACCTCTACTATTAAAAAAACGTTAAAATCGATTATATTGATCTTGTAAAATACCATCTAGATTGAGGTACAGTAGGTTTATTTGACTATAAGGTCAAACCGACCAATCACAGCAACAACACACATGTGATGTCATTAACAAACACGGATCAGTCCATCATTCCAGTCCAATGTGTGGACAGACTTTGAATAAAGTCATGTGACCATCCAGTGTCTAGAATGTTCTAAGAATGTTCCCTTTGGATTCTTTGGATGTGGAAAAACAACAGTGGTGAACTTTAGGAGAAGATCAACCAACAACTGTTTGCTTTTTTCAGGAAACTATTTGAGCATTAGAGAAAAACGTTCACCAAAAACTGCATTAAAAGCAAATAAACTATGAACATTGTTATGGCAATTGGACTCTTCCTATTTCTTCACATAAAAGTGAATTCTATCTAAATACATTTGTACATGAATTTCTGATTAGAAGGCCAGACTTAAAATCCAGAATAGGTCTGCAGCTATGACGGCCCTTTAGAGTCTGAGGGTTTTTGATGGGACGGCCCCCCAGGCATGATGCAGGGGGAACCAGAGGACTCCAGAAAACCCATTTTAACCGGGCCATAGCATGTGAACGCGTCTAAGAACAATAACCACCAGAATCCGTCAGACTCTGACGCTTCAGGTTCCTACGGTTTGGGGCTGAGGTGGGGCAGCAGGAGGCCCTGCAGGAGGGCAGCAGGAGGCCCTGCAGGAGGGCAGCAGGAGGCCCTGCAGTCTAACTGGAGGCATCTGCTTATCGGTGCAGAGCAGACGGCAGCATGAGGAGAGCAGGGAGGAGGAAGACTCCGTCCAGGACTCAGAGGCCTGAAAAAAGGTGTGTTATTACATCACTGCCTTCAGCTGCAGAAGTCTTTGGACTTTCTTCATCATTACGGTTACATTTACTACAGTGAATCAGAAACATTAGCCCAAACAAACCCACTGACAGCTGTTACAGATGTGTTACTGGTGTCTTCGCCTTTCTGTGAGGATCTAGAGCCGTTAAATGAAACGTCAGAACCAGATGACGTGAAAATCTCTCATGGTTGCTGATGAAAAGTCTGTCCGTTAGGCCTAAGCAGCACTAAACACAGAAGGAGTTGGTTAAAGCCATGTTTAGTTCAGCCAGTCAGTAACCTGCAGGTCAATTAGGCTTTGTGGCTGTGCAGACCTAGTGCGCATGCGTCGTTATCGTGGTTTTCACAGCAGGATCAGAACCTCAGCGTTTCTGATTCCTCCGGTAATGTGAGCACGGAGGGATAAAGACACCAACGCGGAACGGACTGCGGCGGCGCGCGCACCTTGGCGGCTTTATCCTGTTGGCTCGTTGGATTAGAGCCGTTGCGCCGGATGTTTACATCCAGCAGTTGCACGCGGGAGTTCCGCGCGCTCCTCCACAACGAGCGTCCAGCTGCCCCGAAGGTCATTCCCGCAAAATCAAGGCACTGTCACGCAGAAAAGCTAAACACGCGACGGTGGCGAACAACCCATGTCTCCCAACTGTATGTCCTTCCGCGAGGATGTAGGACAGGTGGTCACGTGAGCTCCAAAAAGCGGCTAGAGACGCTCGGAAACAACACCTTCGCAAGCCGGTAGTCAGGTCTCTGCCCGACGGGTTCGAAGCAGATGAGTGAGGTTTCAAACTAAACTCTAAATAAAACATATTTCTAGAAAGATACTGTCAAAACTTTTCATCGCAAAAGCTTCAAGTACCAAAGCTACAAAGTACATTTTGAGTATGTTATTTAAAAACACTGCTATATTTATGTTTTATCAGAAGCGATAACGAAATAAAACACAAACAAGACAGGTAGAGTTTGTCTCCGCACAGAGTTGGTGAGTAAATGGAGCGCACTCGCTGTTGGCCGACAACAACCTTCCCTGCGTCTGAACTGATAAAAGCTTCATTTTTAAACGAAATAACGACCAACACGATTAACCAAAGTGTTAGGAATGTGTACAGATATAGTTGTAGCTGTTGGTTATACTCAGAGAATGAAATATTGATTAAAATACGAAGCGTGAGCGTAGATTCAGCGAAACAATCGAACTCCGTGAAACTATAGTGGCGAGGCTCAGACGGGAAAGTAAGTCCGTGAAGGTGCAGCTAGGCGGGCTAATGTTGATCTTCAACAGAAGGTTTGGGGCTTTTCCTTCGCAGCGGGGTACATGGCTGTTCGCTGGTTATGCAGGTAAGGCTGGGGCGGTTCAACGGCGGGTAAATGCCGGCGTAAAGCCGCAGTTTATGCGGTCAAGGTGGGGCAGAGTCAGTCAGGTGATCACCGACAGCTCACAACGGTAACTTAACGGGCTGGAAAAAGACCCTCCGGTGGTGGGATTTCATCTTTCGAAGTGAAATATCTGCGCGTAGAGGTCAAGTGCTTTTTTTATTATTATTTTAAAAGAGGGGGGGGGGCAAACCATGTTTGCAGACGTAGTGGCTTAGAGGTGGGAGGGGCGACAGCCGCCGGACCGCAGGCGGGCGGGCAGAGTCTGTCTTCTGGTCGCCGGAGCATCGCGACACCTCCGCGGGCTCCTGTCTGCGCACGCGGCTGCTCCCCAGCTTCGCCGGCCGCCTGCTTTCTGCCGATGGAAACAGACATCTCTCAGAATGTGCGCGAACGTGTTCGGAGTCCTGAAGAGGTGAGGCGGCGTCAGGGCGGGGCGGGGTGGGGGGGGCTGGTTCGGCTTCACGCTCGTCCGCCCGCAGAGCCAGCGGTCACGCAGGGTTTCCCGCGGGGGACTAGCGTTGGCGGGGCTGCTGTTGAAACGCGTCCGGTTCGGGTTCCGAACGGCCGCGTGCGCCTCAGAGGCCCTCTCTGGCTGCTGTAACCAAACGGAGGCGCGCGCTGTGATTGGCTGTCCGCGCGGGGACTGGACTCCGATTATCCTAATAAATGCTGAGATTTGGCAGCTTTCCCCTCTGGAAATGTCCAGCCCTCTTACATAAACCCGCTTTAGAGGAGGCCCAGCATAATCTGGGTTTGTTAATACGCGTTATTGTTGCCGCGGGAGGAAAAGGTTGCGGCCGCTTCGGCTGTTGTGTGCAGCAGTGATGCTCGCGCGTGTCCGTGCATGTGGTGGAAAACCTGACATCTAATCTATTGAGCTCTTTTCTCCTCATCAGAGGGAATCCAGAACCTCAAATGCATGAGGCCAGAGTCAGAGGACTGCATGTGGGTCTCTTTCTGGGGGGAAACCCCTCAGGATGGATGGTTTTACATTTCCATTCAGCTCAAATCAATTGCTTTCTGTTCCGTGAAGGTCAGAGGTCACCAACCTGAGGCTCCTGCATCCTCCACTCTGGCTCTTTAGCTGTGAAGAAAGATGCTAATGAGATGAATAAATAACAGTTTCGGAGCATTTGATATTTGGAAATACATTTTTTGGTCATTTCTGTTTAGTCTTTAATAAGAGGTGGTCAAAAGTGTGACGTTTGTCAAAGTTTTTTATTGTTAGAATGAACTTGAAGCCCATTTTCTGATCTTCTGCTGCACAGTGGTTGCAGATCAAATTCTTATAGGATAGAACTGCATATAAAATGTATAGATTTAAATAAATAAATAAAATAATTCTTCACCAATCCTGTCATATTTATATTTAATGATGAAAGGGGGAAAAAGATGATGGTTCCCTAAAATCATGGTGATAGAAAAGATCATGTTTGATTTGACTTTCTTGCTCTCTTTTTTTTTTTTTTATTCCAGTGAATCTGCTGCAGCAGGAAGATCTCATTTATAACACAGGGTGTATTTTATTTTGAAGGGAACTTGCATGTACTGCTGTCAAACAGAAGCAAAAAAAATAATGTCCACATGTTTGTAGAACAACATTATTATTGTAAATATTTCAAAGCTGCAGTTTATACATGAATGGCTTAATGGTCATAAATGAAATGTCGTTTTGGGTTTCGGTCTGTAAGAAACCGGTCCAAATGGCTCTTTTAGGGTCAAAGGTCACAGACCCCAGGAGCTATCTTCAGCTAAATATTCCACTAAAGCCTTGCTTTGTAAGTGTTGAGGAGCTTTCATATTGGGTTTGGTGCATTGCTGACCGTACCATTCTGCTGCAGCAGACGAAGCAACGCTTGTCTGTCTTCATCATTGTCTCTGCGGCTGCAGCTTTGACCTAAACGGAGACGTTAAAAGACGAGGAGACGGCTCTCACGCGGTTCTCTTCTGTCGGTGAGCGTCTACAGACGTGTACCAGCAGCTCACGTCTGAATGTAGGGATGCTTCGTTCTGCCGCTTGATCATCATTCTTTCCTTTTCTGCTTCTGAGTCACTGTTGTTCTCGCTTTTGTGTTGAAAGACTGAACTCCTCACTTCATCATTTAAAGTTGATTGATCTGGTCCAAGCACCTAAAAAAAAAAAGACCAACTACCTTCTACCTTCTCTGACGTTTAGACTGTTGTCCTCCCCGTTTTTTGGAGTAGCTCTTTGCTCTGACACAACTGACGGACCCGTCTCAGTGGAAAACACAGTTACAGCAATAAAATCCCGAATCCCTACTTTCTGCTTGCTACTCGCTAGCGGTCACGTGTTTGAGAACACCCACTAGTTCAAGGTGGTCCGGTCCAGGTGAAAGCCTGAGGTGGAACGACAGGAAGCGGTTTAAAGTAAAGGAGTGTAAACATTTTAGAAGGACAAAAAGATCCTTTGGTTGGAACAAGCTACTGATGAAGACTTTAAGCAGCTCTGGAGCCACCGTGTTACCAAACACTCATGAGCAACAGCAATGTTCAGCTGAAATAAGTGGGTCGTTTAAAAAAAAAAAGGGGGAATTCTTCATGAAACGGAGCATCCAAACACTGAAAAATGTGGGTCCTGCTAGCTGAGAGGGAGGGCAAAGGGAGTCGATGAGGACCGCTTCCTTTCCTGCCAAGAGTCTCCGCTGCAAGCCCCGCCCCCAGGCCGTGGAGCTAGTGGTTTTTTTGCGCAAAGCGCTGAGGCCTGCTCTACGAGGACGTCATGAAATGGGCGGCACCCCCAATGAGAGAGAGGCGGAGCCTCAGAGATCGGTCGTCTTACTTCAGAGTAGGAAAATGAGCTGTGATAAAACTCCTATCTCAAGAAAAATGGTTCTTTAGTGTGCCAAAGGTCATATATGATCTCATATGATGTAGTTTACTCTGATAGGATCAAGAATAACACGGTTTAGACCTTTTAGCACATCTGCTTCATCACAATGGCACGCCGTCCAAAAGATGAAAGAATGCCTCCACTCTGTGGGACCATGTCAAACATGGAGGAGTAGGTGTGATGATGTGGGGCTGTTGTGCTGTGGTTGTGAAGTAGCTGCAGAGTAGACCTGCACAATATACCGCAAATTTATCGTTATCGCAATATCCAGCTCTGCAATATCTGTATCGCAAAAGATGGCAACAATCGCAATAAATCATAAACCTTAAATGTGTTAAAACAATCATATGCAAGCTTGAGGCATTTAACGAATCAAATAAATCCCTTTATGCATTTGACCAATCGGATGGGCGCCTTTACGTTGTTGACCGATCAGATGGAGGCCTGTTATTTTAGATAGATATAGATCATTTTTAACCTGTTGCAATGAAATGGGAATGATGTTTTTTGTTATTTTGCTCTTTTTTTATATACCGCAAATTATATCGTTATCGCAATATTAATCACTAATACCGCGTATCGCGAGTTTTCCTCATATCGTGCAGCCCTACTGCAGAGCAAAGAACAAAGTACCGGTAGTAAACATGGAGGGGCCAGAACCGTCTCCAGACTTAAACCTCTCTGAACTGGTTTGGGATGAACCGGACAGAACGGTGAAGGCAAAGCAAACTAAGGAAGGATTTTTCTTTTCATTTCTATCTGTTCTCCTTTGAAATCAAAGTTTACGGCACATTTTAATCTGTTTGAAACTCATATGTAGGCCTGCACAATATACCGCAAATTTATCGTTATCGCAATATCCAGCTCTGCAATATGCATATCGCAAAAGACGGCGAATATCGCAATAAATCGCAAACCCAAAATGTGTTAAAACAATCTTCTAACAGCTTGAAGCATTTAACGAATCAAATAAATCCCTTTATGCTTTGACCAATGAGATGGACGCCTTCCCATTGTTGACCAATCAGATGGAGGCCTATTATGTTAGATGTTTGTCCCCCATGTCGACGAGGGTCATTTGGAGTATAATTTTAAACTGTTGCAATGAAATGGGAATGATGTTTTTGTCTATTTTTCTATTTGTTTATTTACCGCAAATTATATCGTTATCGCAATATTGATCACTAATATCGCATATCTCAAGTTTTCCTCATATCGTGCAGCCCTACTCGTATGTATTTTTTACTCTCCTCTGATTTCAGAGTAAAAAGCCATGACAGTAATTAGGAAACTGGACGTATTAGAGTGTTGCAGAACGTTTTTGCTGCCGCCGGCCACCAACGGCTCATTGATCTGATTTCCTTTGTGTTTTCTCCAGCTTGTTTGGGAAGCCCTTTGATGGAGGGAAAAGGATGGACCATGGCGGCCCGCCGGAGCCACAGCAGCAGCCGTACTATTCCCAGCACCCTGCCATGATGAAGCTGTACGAGGTCCAGAAAGAGGTGCAGTCGTCTCTGGGGCCTCAGGTCTGCACCTTCAGTGGCCTCCAGAACGACCGGGAATACAAGCGTTTGGAGCGGGAGCTGACCCGCCTGCTGTTGGAGGTGGACCAGGTTGACACAGAGGGCAAACTGGATCTGCAAGGGACGAGAAAGAGGGCTGCGCAGGAGGTGGAGGGTCTTCTGCGCTACCTGGAAGAGAACGCCACCCACCCGTCCCGTCTGGCCATCGAGGAGCTGAGCAACGCGGCGCGGCGGCTGGTTGAGGAGCGCGTGGTGGCCCCTCAGCGGGCTGGCGGCGTCTCCGAGATCACAGATGAGCTGGTCGATGCTCTCCAAGAGCTGGTGCTGAGACTCACCCAGGTCAAAACGGAGGGGCGAGTGCCGCTTCGCAAAGCTCGCTACAGGGCGCTCACGCGCCTGTGCGCCGTGCAGGATGTGCTGGAAAGCCGCACGCAGCATCAGACCCTGCCCCTGCCGCTGTCGGGGGAAACCCACGAGGCGGTGCACTGCATCAACCAGGTGATGGTGAAGGTGAGCGTTGCTCGCAGTCAGCTCGTGGCTCTGCTGATGGGGCTGAGTGGGCGGGACAGCTGTGCCCACCTGTCGCGCATCTTGACCGAGCTGCAGGTGGAGCTGGACGCTCTGGACGTCTCCGGAAACGCCGCAATCAGAAATTACAGGAAGCAGGTTGTGGAGGAAATAAATGGACTTCTGAAACATCTGGACCTGGAGGGAGAGGGAGAAGATACGCGCAGGTGAGCATTCCACAAAAAGTGTCCACCGTTAGGGGAGTCCCTGAAAGATAGAAAACACCCTGATGAGGAACCATCGCTCTAGTTCTGCTACTCCAGAGTTCTTCATCATGCAGAACGTTCACAAATGTGGGATGGATCTCATCGACTGCAGGGACTCTGCTGCTGCTACAGGGTTTAAAGAAAATAAGGTTTCTGGGATCTTTACATGTTCTTGTCCCATTGTTTTGTTCTGATTTGGGACAAATATAGAGAAAGTTAAGCGTGAATTTGCAATTCTGAGTATTTGTTTATTAGGTGCCACAGTCAGCCGACCGCAGTCTCCTGGCTCCGCCCCTTTCTGATCATCCACCTGCAGACAGACAGATCCATGAGCGTCTTTGTTTTCCTGATCTGAGCTGGAGTCTGGATCAGAACTGGACGGATGGATAGCTCTGATGTTGCTCGCCACTAATGCTAGGTTGGGGTTGTGAGGGGCTGTGTGCTCACAGGAAAGCGTGTAAACAAAGGGATGATGGGAAATAAGGATAGGCTTACTCCGTGCCAACAACTCAGAGGTGAATTTCTGATGAACTCCTGCCGCTCTGCAGAAACTGTCCTAGAAACAGCAGTCCCCCCCCCCCCAATTTTGGATAAAAATGACATCATCATAATGAAAAGTCCGCTGGGAACACTTAGAAAATAGATCAGAAGATTATCGGAGTGGGACTTTAGCCACCTCAACCAGAACATAGTCACCAATTCTGAGCTGGCTGACACAAACCAGAGCCACAGTATGGTCGTCCGGTCGCTCTACAACATGTAGACGACACGCGTGGTCGTCCTCCTTCAGCTTGATGACTTCTGTCAGTTCATGCAACTATCGATAGATGAAGAAGGAACGCTGGAGGACTTCATCCCACCTAGATGTTGAGGGGCCGCCATGGCTGCATGTTATGTCGATGATGTTGTCCTCTGTCTTAAAACAAAGACGTGGTTCTTCCCAGCAGCCTCAGGGTTTTGAGAGCGAAGGTCAAACTAAAGCCGTGTTTCCACTGAGCGGTCCGGTTTACAACGGTCCAGGCCATTCGGGTGAGCCTTGGGCCGTCACGCTAACAACAACAGAGGAGGTCATCCAGCCGCTCATTCTTGGTTCGTTGTGTCTACAAAGCAGTTAATCTTGTCAGAGAGAACATCGCGGGCGGCGAAGAGGTTGGCGCTGGTTTGACGACCCACAGCCAGACAGCAGTTTCAGTAGCTCCGCCCTAACCCAAAATGTTATGGGTCGGTCTGATGGCTCCATTTTATAATGGAAAGGCTGAAAATACTGGACCGGCCCGCTCAGTGGAAACCGGGCTCATCTGTCGTCAGAGTTGCTGCAGACTCTCATCGTTGGGGTTTTGTGTCCCTGCAGGTACGATTTGGCGCAGAACAACTCCATCCGTGAGATAGAGGCCGTGCGGGCTCACGTCTCCCACTTGCGAGAGGGCGTCCTGCGACACTGTGCCATGGGAGACCTCGGGTTCAGACCCAAAGCTGAACTGCAGAGCCTTCTCACACACCTGGACCAAGTGGACACAGCCAAGAACCCCTGCATCCGGGAGGCCCGGCGGCGCGCTGTGGTGGAGGTCCAGGCTATCATCACTTTCCTGGACCTGCGCGAGGCTTTAGCTTGCCGCCTCACCGGCCCTGACGAGCATCCGTCCCATCGCGCCGTGTGGCTGGTCCTGGGGAGCCTCTCTGACCTCCAGGCGCAGGTGCTGGGCTTCGACGGCAAGAGGGCCGACAAGAGCTACATGATCCTAGAGGAGCTGCTGACCAAGCAGCTGCTGGCGCTGGACGCCGTGGATGCACAGGGCGACGAGATGACCAAAGCGGCGCGGAAACAGGCGGTGAAGTTCGCCCAGAACATTCTCAACTACCTGGACATGAAGACGGACGAGTGGGAGTATTGATCCGGTGCCGGGGGGGCGTGGCTGCGGGAGGGAAAGCAGCTGTTTGTAAATAAAAATAGTTGATTTCACGTAGTGTCTAAAATCCCCATAATGCACTGCTGCAGCGCTTTCCTTTCATCCTCGTGTGACCATGGCCAGCACAGGACTTGTTTTGTGATGCGCTGGGTGGCGGTTTTGTGCGCTTGTGTTGTGTGTGGTTGTTGAAAACCTGCTGACCGACAGACGGAAGGCTGACGGCTCCTCCGCAGATGTCCTGTGGCGTGCGCTGCAGGTGGCGGCGGCGTACGCTCAGTCCGCTGGCCTCTGGAGAAGGGGTTCGGGTTTGTGACTGATCACAGACACCATTTGCCCCTCAGTTTCCTCCAGGTACCCGGCTATTCTTTTTAGGAGCAGATGGCGGTTTGTTAGTGTGAATTTAGGGATTTGTCCTGCTTCGTATGATCACACCAGTCTATAAATGGACGGGCTTTGAATCCAGAGAGACGGAGGAGGCGAGGTGGCGTTGCTGCTTCTCTTATCACAGTCCCTGCAGGAAGCAGCAGAGAGGGCAGCGCTGATCTCCTCTGAACTGACGTATCCAGGCTGAAGCTCCCGGAGCCGACAGGCCGGTCCTGTGGAGGGAGGTGCTGATGGGGATCACAGCTGACAGGAAGTGCTAGAGCTGGGAGAACGTGGGAGGGGAGGGAGGTCCTGAAATGGGAATCTTGGTGCCTTTATTTTGGTTTCTTTTGCTTTGCGTCCACGCGCAGCGGAGAGGCCGCTTTGCTCGTCATCTGCACAGGAAATTAGCCGCTGTCTGGAGCAGAGGCTGCTCCGCCTTCCTGTGGCGAAGTTCTGGTGGGTCATTAGTAGCTGAAGTGACGCTCATCGGGAACAGCATGACTTCCGGCGCTCTGACACGGCGCCGAGGCCAGCGGGAAACGTCAGACCTTTAGTCAGAAACGCAGAACAGACCCAGCTTCCTCACCCTGACCTCTGTGGCTGAGGCGGGTCTCAAAAGGTCTCCTGCTACCGGACCTGAACGATGTGAGCAGCTCAGAGGTGAAGGTGCTGCTCTGCTGTTTTTGGCAGGACTCTCCAGAGTCCATCCCTGAAAGTTCTTCTGCTGCAGCTCGGCGTTCTGAGCGTCCGCAGTCAGGCGGAATCAGAAGCAGCGCTTTGCTGCCGCACACAGAAAAGTCGGTGACGTTTCCCAACCGTTCTCGGATAACGCTTCCCCTCAGTGCAGACTCTCAGGAGAGGATTCCTCCAATGACAACTCCAAGATATCAACACCTTCTAGCAGTTTAGTGGAATTTTGGGGCTTTTCTGATCATTTTAAATGCATTCGAATGAATACATTTATCAAGCACTGTGGTAAAACCATCAGTTATGGAAATCAAGTGAGTTTTTGACAGATTAAGTTTTATTTCTTCAGCCCTAAATTCCAATAATGGGCTTCATAATTCTAGTCGTTAAATATCATAGGTAACTGTTAAACTACAGTCAACTGGGCATCCAGATAACAGATTCTGGGACAAACAGAAGAAACCTCAGGGCGTCACCACAAATATGGGCTCTGACTCCTGAAGGTGTGAGCGCTTTTCCGGCGTCCTGCCGCTCTGCCCGCCGTGTGGCCGCCACGCTTTCCTGCTGAGCTGAATGAAGGACTTCCTGCTGCTGCTCATGTCTGACCGGGAAGAATGTCCTGACACACGAGCGTGTGTGCTGCATCAGAACGTCCAGGCCGGGGGTCAGTTGGCTTTTCCGTTTTCTGTTATTGACTTTTACCCACAAAGCTCCACATCAGTTTGTTTGTGTGGTCATCTAAGCGTTTGGCTCATTGAAATGTTAATATTTTGGGGGGGAAAAGGCTGAAAGACTTCGTTCCTCCTGTTTTTTATTTTTTTATCTGGGTGTTTTTCCAATCCTCTGGTTTCATAGAGTTGACTGAGCAGCTGCTGCTTCTGATCCTTTTTGTTTTTGTCATCTTCTTCTGAAATGAGTGTAACGTGAAGGACGGGCCTTCAGGAGCGGCTGGTAGAAACAAAGGTCCAGTGATATCGGCAGGTGATTTCCACAGGTGAGCTGAAGGTTACCTGTAAAACGACTGACACACACAGACTGACTGAGCTTACGTTTACTGTTACTTCATATATTTATGATGCTCATGTTGGTGGTATTTATACAGATTCTGGTTTCAGAGCAAACAGAACTCGCCTCCTCACTCAGACTGCAGAGTTTCTCCACAGCTCGCTGTTGCCGGGCAGATTTGACCTCGGGACAGTAGAGTCCATTAGACCTTGTGCTATCTTGTGGGGTTCCAGATGACCCCACTCCCAATGTGAAGGTGGTTGGAGACGGTAGAAGGAGCCGGTGGGCCTTCGCGGGACATGAATGTAGTCCTTCCAGAAGGTCTGACTGCGTAGCAAAGTGAGCTGAGATGAAAACTCCGAGGTGGAAAGAGACGAGGCTTTGGCAGATGGAGATTCTGTCGTCTGGAGGACGGGAGACGAGCCGACGCCTCCAGATGGTTTGGTGACCTTCTCCCAGACTTCTCATGTTGTGCGACACCATGCGTTGTTACAACACAAACATGACCAGAGGAAAAAGAACACGTGTGTGTGATGTTTGTGTCACTTCCAGATGTGGGATTTTCTGGGTTTTTCTTCAGGTGGGGGTTTGATTCCTGGCCGCACATGAAAAGCCTGGAAATGTTTGAGTTGGTCCCTCCGGTTCATCAAATATGTGCAGAAGGAGCCGGATGGTTGCAAACCTCCTTCCTTCAAACCGTGTTGTGTTCCCAGCATTCATTGCATCTTTCTTCATCCCCGCCCGTCCTGCAGAGTCTCCTCGCCGTGGGCAGGTGGAAGTGTCACCACTATGTTTGACGCTCCAATTGAGAATTGAACTTCTGCTTGTTGTTTTTTGTTGCCTTGCTTCTGCTGACAGGAATGTGTTTTATCTGAGCTGGATTTATTTTCTCAAGTCGCCTTCAGCTGCACTGATTGTGATGTTTTTCTGAGACGCGCTTGTACAAAAAGCCCCCCATGCTCCGTGGTGTGTGAAAGCCTCATGGTCGGCTGTCTCTGGACTCGCTGTTCCCACTGCAAAATAAAGACGGCGTCTTGTTTTATGTGCAGTCTTCGTGTTGTTTTTTCTTCCTCGTGGACCCAGAGGCGTTCTTGAAGCTGTAATGGTGAATTTTAGAGCAGGTAAGCATGAGACGAGGGATAAAAGGTTTGTTCCTGATGGAGATGTGCATTAAACTTTTATCGTCCTTGCTGGAGGACACGTGGCTGCTCCAGGAACCATTTGGTTTGTGCTGCATCTGGTCTGACTGAGACCTTGCTCCACAAAACTCTTGAGTCCCGGGTGGCATTCAGTGATGGGATTCTGAGGTCTGTTATGTATTTTTTTTCCCCAGCTTCTCTTCTGAGATTATTTTTAAATAAATAAAATACAGTTTGTTCCACTCAAATTAGCCAAAAACGTGTAACATCCTATGAAGCTTCTTCACCGACTCTCCTCCTCTCCCTCTGGCTGCACTTCTCCCTTTCTGCCGCTAGGTGTCACTAGTGAGACCATGAGGTGGTCCAGCATTATGTTTGCCTTTTGGCCTCCACCACAGGAGCAGACGTGGATGGATGGACTTTATCTTTCAACACAGCTGAACAATTTAAAATGAATAAGTACATGTAAAAAAAACTCAGACTATACCTTCCACAGACAGTTTCAAACATCTAATTAGATAGTATTCCTGGCCAACGGGGTTCTCCTGCCTGATGTCAACAAAGGGAAGAAGTGATGGAGAGGATAAGTGGCGTCCTCCTTATTACCAATCACCTGTTCAGGTCACTGAGAGGACCCAAACATTTGGTGGCCATCCATCCATCAAGGACCAGGTGTGGGGGGCAGCAGTAAAAGCAAAGAAGCCCAGACTTTCCTCGCTCTGAGAAGAGCTGGCTCCGTAATCGGTTGTAAAATGGACACATTTGAATCTGTGATGGAGAGGAGGACTTTAAATAAGCTTGGACTCTAACTTGTCATCCATGTGCAACAGATAAACTCATATAAGGTTTGTCTGTTTTTTTTCTCCTGAGGTGTCACGCAATACAACTGTTCTTTTTCACTGATGTTTTTTTCTGATCGATTGTTCTGGTTCTCTGTTGTCATCTATTGTTTGTATGTTTGTATCTTGAGCCTAACTTGTAACAACCCAATTTCCCAATCTGTGATCAATAAAGTATCTTTACCTTTATCTTATAAGGGAGCGCCCGGCCCCCCTACGGAGGAAGCTCATTTCAGTCGCTTGTATTCAGGACCTGGTTCTTTGAGTCATGACCCAGAGCTCATGACCATAGGGGAGAATTGGAACGAAGATCAACCGGTAAATTGAGAGCTTTGCTTTCTGGCTCAACTCTCTCTTCACCACAACAAACCGGTACAACGACCCCTGCTCCGATCCGTCTGTCAATCTAAACGCTCCGGTCTTCCCTCACTTGTGAACAAGACCCTAAGATATTTAAACTCCTCCACCTGGGGCAGAAACACTCCACCCACCCAGAGAGGACAAACTACCTTTCTTCTGTCAAGAACCACAGCCTCAGATTTACTGGTGCTGACCCTCATCCCAACTGCAAACCGCCCCAATGTACGCTGGAGGACCTGGCTCGATGAAGCCAACAGGACAACATCATCTGCAAAGAGCAGAGAGGAAATCCTGTGGTCCCCAAACCAAGGTCACCCTTTGTTAAAGTTAAAGTCCCATCACTTGTCACACACCTCGTATAAAATTTGTTCTCTGCATTTGATCCGTCCCCTGGGAGAGCGGCGAGCTGCAGACACAGCCATGCTCAGAAACCGTTTGGTGGCTTAACACCCCCCCTCAATCAAACCCTGTAACCCTTGTGCTATCCTAGGCACTTTTCCATTGGGAGTGGGGTCATCTAGACCCACTAGACAGTGCTCTGAACCTTTTTTCTTCAATGATTTGTGATCTTCACTGGTGTCCATGGATTACATGAAATCTTTCCACCTTTATCCACCTTTGTCATAGGGAGAACACGTCAATGTAAGGGGGGGGGGGTCATCTAAGATAGAACAAGGGTTAATGCTGAGTGTCCAGTAGGGAGGATTTGGGTCCGTTTTTTAGGGTCTGTGGTATGACTCAGCCTGGATTTGAACTCATGACCTTCCAGTCACAGGGCGGACACTCTAACCACAAGGCTGAGCAAACTGAGCTGGTCATTAGATATGCTCTTTGGTCGCCTGGTTGATTATTTTAGAGAGAGTGAGCGAACTTGGGAGTAAGAAGGCTCCTCCGGAGGCACCCCCCCTCCCAGGGCGGCCAGGCAGTCAGGAGGCGGCAACCCAGCCGCAGATAGAGGCCAGAGCCTCGCCAGCGCTGAGAGACAGTCAGCAAGGAAGGGGCCCGGTGCCAAAACGGAGGGGCAGGAGGTCCAGCGCCCTCCATGTTTTAGTTGGAAATGTTTGCAGACAGACCAGCAGGGGGCGCCCCACCCTCACCTGCAGATGTGATGCTGCCCTCACCCAGCCTCCAGCTTTTTGTGCAGCTAACAAAGATGCACAGATTGCTGCTTAACCCTTGTGCTATCTTAGGTGACCCCACCCTTACATTGACGTGTTCTCCCTACCATGACAAAGGTGGATAAAGGTGGAAAGATTTCACCTAATCCATGGACAACAGTGAAGATCACAAATCCTTGAAGAAAACAGGTCCAGCGCACTGTCTAGTGGGTCTAGATGACCCCACTCCCAATGTTAAAGGGCCAAGGATAGCGCAAGGGTTAAGCTGACGGAGGCATAATCCTCACAGGTGAGGGAAGCTCAGGTGTGTTTATGGAAAGGAGCTCTGCCAGTCTAGAAGCAGATAGGATCATGTTTGGATGCTGGACCTCTGTGCAGGACTCTGCAGATGCTGACGTCTACATCATAATAATGTCTGGGATTTTTCCTGGATCATCATCATTTTCTGCAAAGGACCTGAAAATACTAAACAGAATCTATCAGAGCATCTTCACAGCTTTATCATAAAGCCTTTATGAATAATTTAAAAAAGGCATTTGACTGCAGGCGCTGGAAGCAATAGAAGTTTTGACTGAAACGTCAATAAAAAAAAAACAATAAAATTAAGATAAAAATATCATGTAGAATAAAGATCCACCTTTTTTCTGAATTATTAAAGTCAACTTTTGTAAGAAGGTTTGGACTCACTTTTTTGAAATATTGAAGTCTTTTTATTTTTTTACAGTTGATCACATGTTTTGGAGACCACGTTTTTTACACTTTTGCAGCTGTATTTATTTAATATTTAATATTTAATATTCTTATTTATTCTTATTTAATAAGAATCTCATTTTGATAAGAATTTTCATAATTTTTGAAATAATATTTTTAATTATTTAATATGAATGTCATTTGTGATGTCCTTTTTTGATGTTATATTATATAAATTATTTCTGAATGTCGTTTTTGCTGTTACAGATAAACAACATTCTATCTATCTATCTATCTATCTATCTATCTATCTATCTATCTATCTATCTATCTATCTATCTATCTATCTATCTATCTATCTATCAGACCGATTTTCGACATTTATAACAGAAAATGTCCTCCGAATCAGCAGTACGTTGCGTTTTTTCTGTTGATGCTGGTTGCAGCTGACGTCAGAAGACCGCGTGTTCGCTGCGGTTTCAGGACTTTTCAGCTGCTTCTCTAAACAGAAATAAACATTTGGACAGGGACACATCAAAGGACAGACCATGTGACCTGCTGGCAGACGTACGGAAAGCCTGAAGGGCCAGTAAACCCATGAGATGCTGCTGTATGATGGAGGTTTTCAGCGACGATTTGCATCTTTCTCTCCGTTTTTCTGGGTTTACACAGATGTGTAAATATCTGTGTAAACCCATGATGCCGCTTTTGTACGCCATCAGAGGGTATGATGGCGCTTTTGTATGCCATCAGAGGGTGTGATGCTGCTTTTCTACGCCATCAGAGGTTATGATGGCGCTTTTGTACGCCATCAGAAGGTATGATGCCGCTTTTGTACGCCATCAGAGGGTATGATGGCGCTTTTGTACGCCATCAAAAGGTATGATGCCGCTTTTGTACGCCATCAGAGGTTATGATAGCGCTTTTGTACGCCATCAAAGGGTATGATGCCGCTTTTGTACGCCATCAGAGGGTATGATGCCGCTTCTCTACGCCATCAGAGGGTATGATGCCGCTTCTCTACGCCATCAGAGGGTATGATGCCGCTTTTGTATGCCATCAGAGGGTATGATGCCGCTTTTGTACGGCATCATAACCTAATTCACAAAAGCCGAGGACGGAGAAGATCCGAGTCACTGAGGAACTTTGGCGGAAAAACTAGATGACAGATTGTGACCTACATTATTATTCTGTCAATAAAGTTTTTTGTTTTTTTATGCCTGGTGCTACTTAGAAATGTAAAATGTATCTACATGAACTTCAATGCATTCAAATGTTGACAAATAAAAGCATTCAAAAGTATCTTCCTGATGAACAGACCAGTAGGGCTGGACGGGTAAAAAGGCATCTGGTTCATGTTTCACTGAAACAAAACCTCATGAATCTGGACCCCGACGTTCCCTCATGCATGAAAAATCCACCGTTATGCAAAAGCCAAAGCCGAGCGGCAAAATCTATTATTAAAGGGAGCGTCTGTGATGCAAAAGGATCACAGCAGATGGGAGCCAATGGCGAGGAGGAGGAGGTTGCGTCATGCAGCAGGATCCCTGGAGCTGTCAGCTGTGCAGCGGAGCAGAAACAAAGGTTGACCTGCTGGGATTATGCAACGACCCAGAGACAGGAAGTTCTCCATGGGAGGGGGGGGGGCATCACAGCTGATAGAGGCTGAAACTCATGATGTCACTGAGCTCGACCCGTGNGGGGGCATCACAGCTGATAGAGGCTGAAACTCATGATGTCACTGAGCTCGACCCGTGTGCCATACATGAACTTTAGCAGGTTAGCAGAGGTCTGGACATGCTCCATGAAGACGTTAGATGGGGTGTTTGTGAGGGGGTTAAGAGGGGAGTCATCCCCCCCACCACCACCACCCCAGTCCCAACTGCTGTCTGCAGACACAGGCATGACTCACGTGATGCTTTCGATGGTGCAAACACCTTCATTAATGTCTGTTCACACATGCAGAAAGGAGGAGGACAAAGAAAACATGAAGCAGCGCTGCAGAACAGAGCGGCCCGCCGTTCATGGATCCACCCAAAACCAGCGGACAGATTCATGAGGACACGTCACCCAAACTCAGTCTGAAACACCGCAGCATCTTTAAACACTAACGGGGATGTTAGTCAGTGCAACAGAAAGAGAAGAGGAAGCAGAGAAACACTGAAATGCTGACGAGACGAAAGAGACATCAGCGATCAGGAGGACGATGGACAAATGCAAAAACCCTTCAACGGTGTCAGGAACTGGACCCAGAATGCAGGAGACCGGGCTCTGTGCCCGAAAACATTTAATGAACGTAAACAGGACAAAAACCGAGGGAGCAACGACACTTGTGACCGAGCAGATGACCAAAAAACATTTATACTCTGAGGACAAGTTCCTGAAATCAACAAGCTTTGACTGAAACACCAAAAGGAACCGAAACCCAGAACAAAACTAAAAAAAAAAAAACTAAAGCTCTCAGTTTTAACAAGCATCTGTTTTAGAGCAGATGAAACTGTTTCTTCACCAACAACAGAACATGAAAACAATCTGTCTAGACAACAGACTGACCCGGGCACAGAGCCCTGTGGTACACCGTGACCGACTGCAGCCGTGCTCAGTGAAGCTCCTCAGAGACCGGTTCGATTCAGCCGGGCTGCTTTACAGCAGAAAGAACTCCGGTTCAGATATGACTTTAGAGGAACGGTGAGGTTAGAAACAGGCTGCGATTGGCTACAACATCTGGATCAAAGGGGAGATTTTTCAGTAAAGTTTTATTACAGCAACCCTGAAATGCAAAGTGTGTTAATGAGGACTGAGGAATCAAACCGTCGACCTGTCTAACCTCTGCTTTACCTCTGATCCACAGCAACCCAATGATCACATTTTAAGCGGGAAACACTGATCAGAAGGAAACTACTGGAACAACAGGATCCAAGAGACCAGATGAAGAGTGTGTGGACGTCAGAGAGATGAAGAGGACAAAAGTGACCTTAAGGCTACAAACATTTATGCATTTTCCACGTATGAAATGTTGGTCTTTGTTACATGAATGATATACGTCATTTGTCAATGTGCGCAGATGCGCGTTAAGGGTTTCTGCCGACAGGTCTTTACATGAATTACACAGTTTACACGTATTTTTTACATAGTTTATAGTCAATCATTACATTAATCGTAAGCAATTGTGTGTGCTTTTTGTGAGATGCATGCATGTGTGTCTTTCCACGACCGTTCCACGTCTGTCTAACAGACTTTTCACGCATGAACCACCGATTTATAACTTTTATATCACGTAAACGGCACACATTTCACTTTCAAATGACGGAATTGACGCACGAATCTCTAATTGCGTGTAAACAGCACAATAATCACACGGTTCATGTTCTACGTTGGTTTCCGTGTTCTTTGCGGGTTTATTTGTACTTCCTATTCGTGGTTCATTCCTGATATATGACAATTTCGTGTAAAGACCACGACTTTTCTCCCTTTTTGACCGATGTTCATCCGTGTTATATGATGGTAGTGTCTGTGTAAAGAAGCTGTTTACTGAGGGACCAGCAGCTTCAGGATTTGAGACGTTGCTCTGGGCGTTCCTCTGGCCGACAGACCTGGGACCGACAGTCTGGCTGTTGTCCTGGAAAGAAAATTCTTTATTGCTCTCGTCGATGTTTTCCTTCCAAATGAAATGTCCTGAGCTGTGATGTCATTTGACAGACACTTCTGCTTCAGGACGAGACACGAAGGCAACACCATTCATACAACAACGACCGGGAAGTCAGCCGGACTGTGTGTCCCTGTGATCTACCAGTAAGCTCTAACAGGAGGAGCGTCAGTGTCAAAGACGACCATGGTCTGATGAGCGACTGCAGCGTGAAGCTGCTCCTGATTTCAGCTCAGAAAAACAAAGACCGGTGACTTTATTAGACAGTTTCACATCCGATCCCCTGTGGATCATCGTCTTCTGAACGTCAGAGCATCTGAATCCTCTGAATCACATTACCTTCAGTGAGTCATTGATCCAAACATCAGTGAGCTGAAAGCAGCAGAACCAAGCCGGACGGGTCGGTTCTGAAGGCTCTGCTCTGCTCCTCTGTATGGGGCCGGGGACAATTTGGTGTGTTGCCACAGCAACAATGGAGTCCTTTCCTCCCCCACAGTAGCTGCCCCTCGGTTTGGCTGCAGATATTTTTGGATGTCGGCTCCTGCGCATTACCTCTGCATGAGGAGACGTGCAGATGTGGAAAACATGGAGAGGCAGCATGAGACGGCGCCAAATCCCACCGGAACGGATGGAGAAATGTTCAAGTCCAACAACACACGTAAATATTCCCTCTGCATCTCACTGTTCTACAGAAGAGAGGCTTCAGGGCGGAGGTTTGAGTCCTGTGCGGTTCATTGGGTTGTTTTTTTTCCAGAGAAATGCTTCAGAAACCTTCAAAAAAAGCTGGATGTTGCTGTTCTAGATGAACTGGAGAGTTGGTGGATGAACAATTCCCTCCATGTCTGTCCTGACGAGTCTGTAGAGGAAGATGACGACTCTCTATGGAGGTGAAGCAGCGGCATTCAGTGCAAATAAAGAAAACATGAAATATAATAAAACAAGCCAACAAGTGAATCCTTCAGGAAATGAAAGACGGATGAAAGGGAAGTACTGAAACTGTCTGCAGAGCTCAGGTCCAAACATGCTGATCAGTGGGAGGTTCAGGAGAGTTTGGATGATTTCACTTTCTCTTTCTATCACCATGCAGGCTTCAAAAGTTTGAACGGCTACTTTTAACTCTTCAGAACCTGCTAAAGTGTCTTTGTAATCATTGTAATCTTGATTTTATTCCCAGCAGAAGAGGAATTTTCTGTGAGGTTCCTCGATGACAAGAGTTCTGATGGAAAAGAAAGTCTGTTATCCCTTGTGCTTTCTTAGATGACCCCACCCTTACATTGACGTGTTCTCCCTACCATGACAAAGGTGGATAAAGGTGAAAGAGTTCATGTAATCCATGGACACCAGTGAAGATCACAAATCATTGAAGAAAAAAGGTTCAGCGCACTGTCTAGTGGGTCTAGATGACCCAACTCCCAATGTTAAAGTGCCTAGGATAGCACAAGGGTTAATTTGGGTTGAGAATGCAGTCTGGAAAAACCTCTGGGGTGTCCCGTCATTCCCACCAGGTGGAGACAAACCTTCTCCTCTGCAGGAGCTCTGAGTTCATCCAGCCTGCCGGATGTGCACGGAAAGTCTGATCTATCAGCCGAAAGCGTTCTGCTCTGTGAGATGCAGCACTGATGGAAGCAGAACACTGCAGAACCAGAACCAGAACCAGCGCAGGCTGACGTATGAAAAACTCCCCGTCTGACTGCAGCCCTGCAGGAAGCTGCACATTCTGCCGGGTCCAGAACCTGCAGGAGCAGTGCTGAGCATCCTCTGGTACTGAGAAACTGCTGTTCACCAGAACCCAACAGGTGCACAGTGTTCAACCACACCTTCACGTGCTCCGACCTTTGATCCTCTGTGTGGGAGTCGTCTGCTTCGGAGGAACTGGCCTCTGAGTTGGAGTGTGGAGGATTTTCCTCACAGCGTCTCCTTTTACACACACGGCGGGAAGACGTCAAACCTGCTTTTTGTCTCTAAAAGGTGCTTCTTCTTTTGACATCACCTGATGGAACCTGAACATAGACCAGTTCTTTAAAAATAGACACTAGAAGTGCAGCCCACGTCTGTTTAGTCATGACTCCGTGGTTCTCCTTTCATTCCTGCAGGTTCTCTTTTGATCTGTATGAGGAGGAGAAACCTTCTCAGCTTCAGAGGACTGGATTCACTGATGAGCATCTGGAATGTTCTGGATAACATGAATGATAACATTTGGGTTTTCCTTTTTGTGTTGCTTTGACACAACCTTAGTTGTTAACGGTTACACTTTTGTTGGTAGAGACCGTTGTCTGATGAGCACTGTGGGGCTCCAGGAAGACTTTTATTATGAGCGAGGGTTCTGATCTGTTGTGTAGGATTAGATGTTATCATCCCTCAGTAAGCACTAAGGCACCGATGAGACACTGTGGCAGGCAGATGAATGGTGACATCTTTTGGGTTTTCAATGTTTTCTTCTTCAATGTTTTTCTGATGGGTCCATGACATCTCCAGAGGGTTCAGCAGTGAATCCAAGCGTCCCAAATTCACCCCCATCAGCCACCAGACACTTGGAGGCCCAGGTCAGGTCCTTCCTCTTGATCCACAGCCACTGACTCCCCTTCTCAGCTGCACGGGAGAGGTCCCATCTCCCCGAGTAGCCTGGGTGTTGAGGTAGCTGAAAAAACCCCTGCAGCCTACTTCCACTGGGCGTACCTTCACACTCCAGCCTTTCTCTTTGGCGTCTGCTGTGAGTTCAGCGTACCTCAGCATCTTCTATTCATGGGCCTCCTCTACTGCACCCTCCCAGGGTACCCTGAGCTCTATGATGTATGCGAGCTTGAGCGTGGATGACCACAGCACAAGGTCTGATTCTAGGTTGGTGGATGCAATCTCCGGTGGAAAGCAGAGTTTTCTGTCCGGGTCCGCCAGCATTTTCCAGTCCAGTGCTCTACCCTGCTGTACACGGACAAAAGGTGTCAGCTGTCGATGATGAATGACAAAAATGACAAAAAAAACACTAGCACCAGGTTGTGTCGCCAGGTGTAGTGGCCTTGACTGGGGCTGGTCTTGCATCCCACCAACATGTGCTTCAATGCTGGGTTGGCTTTTCTCCAAGCAGGTATGCTAGTAGAGACCAAGACCACTCCTCCCCTCCTGCACGTGTCCCAAGATGCCATTGGGGTCCACTTCCTCCCAGTGGCCAGAATGGGTGCTGCTTTGGCGACAAGTGAGTCACAAGTATCTTGCAGTGTCATCTTCAACCTGACCTTGGCACACTTGTACTCCTCTACCAAACTGGATAAGAGTAGGTCTAAAATCCCCCTGCCATAGAGCCCCACCGTCCAGAGGCACCTGGAAAGGCCAAGCCACTTTCTAGCATAGGCATTTATCAGCCTCCCCAGGTTTTTTACCTTTGACAGTGGCACCACATACAGGGTTAACGGCCAGAGGAGACGTGGGAGTAGTCCGTACTGCATGCACCACAGCTTCAGTTTACCTCTGTCGATGTTCTCCAGGCAGCTGGCTATGTCCTTTCTGAGCTTCTACACATGCTTCTTATCTCTGAGGGAAGCATCATACCAGCAGCCAAGGCTCAAGGGATTGCATTAAAATCACTTGTATAAGTAGAGATTTCTGTCTTTTGGGTTTTGGTCCAGAAGCTTAACTGCCTTCAGAAAGGTTTTCAGTGTTTGCAGAACAGCCAGCAGAATAGACCAGAACCGAGCCAACATGAAGGTCATCAAGTCCTTGTCTAAGATTATTTAACGCTTGACCCCTTCAGTGACGAAGCGTTTAAGAACAGGACATCATCTGCATAGAGGATCGTTTATTCATCACTTTTTGAGTCTTCTTTGTCTGACTATATTTGTTTTGGTAAAACAAACAGACCAGCACAGTAAAGAATGTGAGAAGTTTACATTTCTTTTAGGTTACCAGCTTTGTAATGTGCACAAATGTTAAATTCATATTCATGTATTTTATGTAAAAACTGTTTTTTTAACCCGTTTAGCAGAAAGATTCGGTTGTGAGGGGACAAACTGGAAGGCCCGGTTCCATCCCGCGTGCAGTTTCTGCTCCATAAAAGGTGTGAACGGAAGCGACAGAAGCCAGGGCGTCCAGACGGCAGCACCTTCCGTCTTTGAGTTGCAGCAAAGCAAAGGACCCAAGCTTACCCATCAGCCCAGGTTTTCCCTCCACTGGATGAGCAAAGAACCATGATCCATCCCTTTGGTGGGCTCAGATGCCACACTGTCATCTCTGCAGAGGGGCTTCGAGACAAACCCATGTCTGCTCCTACATGCACTCTGCCTGCAGGACAGGCATCAGTGCACACTCTGCTCCGATTAGATAGCGAGCGCAGAAGTGCTTTTCCTGCAGCCCTAATGAGAACAGGCCGAGGAACAATCCAAGGATGGAGTTGAGCGAGTCTGGAACCTGCTTCCATGAGCAGCCCAGCAGCGTGGCGGTACAGGGCACTGACGCCTTTTATTCTGCAGAGCTGGGATCGTGTGGAAGGAGCTGCAGGCATGGGCTCGGTGTTTTGAGGCTCCACACTGACGTTGTTTGTATTGTAAATGTTTTGGAATGCTGTGCATGAGATGAACAGCTGACTCATGTTATGCCTCTGAATGACCAGTTTGTTTGGTGGCGACGACGCACGTTGAGCAACACTTGGGACCAAATCCCGTTTATGTAATTAGAGGAGGGAGACGCTGCTCACAGGAGGGAAAGTTCTGTGCGTGTTTGGAAGGTTTAAGGGTTTAAACCGGGTTTGTTGTCGTCATGGCAGTGAGAGGGACTCAGCCTGGGGTTACCGAACTCTGTTAGAGAGCTGTCTTGTAAATAAAGGTTTGTTTTGAAGGGAACAGTTTTCTGTAAACAAAACATCTGATCCTCTGCTCCACAAACCCTCTCCGTGGAGCGGTTCTGCTCCAAGAGGCCCGTCAGGGCTGCTGCAAGTTTCACCAGAGCAGGGCGGAGAACCTGTGACCTCACACAGGCTGAAGAGACCCTTCAGGCTCCTCCCACATCTCAGGGCACAGCAGCTTTTGTGCATTTCTTCATGTCTAGAGGCCAATGGGATGTTAATGCAGAGAATCTCGCTGCATGGAAACCTTTCCCAGACTCATTCCGACTCAGTGAGCCGGCTGGTGGACCACGGCCAGCCACCTCCTCCACCAATCAAGACGGGCAGACAAGTCCAACCATCTGCCGAAGGGGAGCACTGATTATCCCCCACTGCTCCCCCCACGTCACTTTGCCTCGGCTGGCCCGTGTCCAGACTGTGCCGCAGGAATGCCGGTGCGGGTTAGCACACCAGTGGAGCTGAGTTTTAATGAGCTGGTTTCCCAGGAGACCAAACGGGTCGGAGCGCCGCCAAAAAAACGTGCAAGTGGCCTTTCATCACAACCAGGCCGCTTTCTCTGCTCCTCTCCAAGTGTTAGCTGCTGCTCAGAAGCATTTCCTGCATCAGGACACAGGGAGTGTCCTGTCAGTTCTGCCCTGGGGGGTCAGACAGGTCACACAGGCAAACAAAAGCAGCCAGAGGAGAAGCATCTGCAAGAGTACGAGCCGGACTCCAGCAGATGCATGCAGACACTTTCCTGACTCCTTCATCACCTCTGCAGGAGCAGCTCTGCTGAAAAAAACAACAAACTAAAGAGTGGAGAAAATACCGATCATGCTGGAAAATGAAACCAGTTTTATGTAGTGATTTAACGTATTTCTCCAAAAGCAGCTTCGGATAAACCTGCAGACAGGAAACCACCAGGATGAATTTCAGAGGGAGAAAAACTCAACTTAACACTAAAACTAAAAACGACTGGCGTTGTTTCTTAGCCACCAGAGTTAGAAGAGGACTTGGGATGAAGGGAGACGGGTAACGTCCTCCTGACACTTTATTTGTTCTGAACGGCTTTGAAACCCACATTCACAGGACAACTGCAATGAAGACATGTCGGCTCATCGTCCCCCCTCAGTGTGAACATGGAGGTCTGTTGGTCTGTGGTGTATTTTCAGCTGAATCCGTGAGACCGATTGTCCGCTGATGCCTGCAGCCACCTTCTAATGTAAAGTCAGGTTCACATGCAGATTTTTTTGACATTAAAAGGATTTTATTCATATCTGGAAACAGGCATGAGGTCTCCATAGCTCGGCGGCTCTTCTGTGTGTTTGCTGGACTCAGCAAAGGCACAGCAGAAGGTGGACTGCACCACGGGCTGATGCATTCTGGGGGAACGGAGCGCTCTTTGCTGTTCTGCAACACTTTCAGAGGAACTGCGTTAAAGGCTGTGGTCAGACCAGATCAGGTTTCTGGGATCCTGGACCCGGGAGGAGAACGAGCTGTCTTCATCAGCAGCATCATGACGGTGGCCATCACAGACTTTCATGGAGATTTATCTAACTGCCCTGCATAGCTGCCTCTCTCAGGTGTGTGACAGAAGCTGGTTTTCATCAACACGTATGTGTTTGCAGGTTCTGTAACCAGGAGTCCTTTGGATTTAGAAACACATGAATGTTCGTCCAGAGCTGTGCCAGCGTCCCATTCATGAACAGATTACCTGTAATGTAAGAAATGACGGCAGCAATGTTCCAGTCAATGTTTCATGCAGTGTGGAGGATGGAAACTTTCCTCCCTGCAGGCCGTCACAGCCACAAACTGGGTCAGCGCAGCACGATTAGGACTTTTCCTCTGAAGGGCCCCCACTGCCGCAGCTATGAAGCTCTGTTCCCATGACGGGATCCAGGAATGTTCCACCTCCGTTCTGCTCCGACCAGCAGCTGCAAGGAGAACATGTGTGACCGCGATGTCTTCAAACACCAGGACCAGTTTCAAAATAACAAACACACATAGATGCCATCCAGGGATGAACAGCTGTGTCTGCATGATTTCCTGATGTCCAAGCACCACTCAGGACTGATTACCTGCTTCAGGTGTGTCCAGCCAATTAGAACATGTCAGAGCAGGGCATGTTGGGAAACATGCCTCAAGTCGAGGATTTACCCGCTCTGTCACTAGTTACTCTGTAAAAAATCATATAGTACTTATTTATAAATCCTTAACCAGTGATCAAAATATATATATGTTTTTTTTTAGCCTCTACAGCAGAGACTCTCTATGAAACGCTTTATTCTAAGCCGTAAGTCTGTTGAGCTCCTCCCCATCTCATGTAAATAAAGCTTAAAAGGGATAAATTAAGCCTCAGGTCTGCAGAAGGTTTTGCTGAGAGCTTCAAGCGGCCTCTGCTGCAGTGTTGATGAGTTTCACCTCACTGACATGAAAGCAGAAAGCCGTGCCCTTTCATCACCAGTCATTGAATCCATCCTGCCGCTCCGACGTCCGCTGGCCCTCGTGTAAGAGCTTCCCTCCAACCGCCAAACGGCAGCATGGCTTTGCTCCTTTCACCCTATAATCAGATCAGGACCAATTTTCTCATCCACCTCTGGCTCTGCTTTGGACGTCCCGCAGGATGAAGGATCTCTCAGAGGCTTCCAGAGGGCACGGAGGGTCAAACCAGGAAAAGAACACACAAGTGACAACAGTGCAGAGCCAGAGAGCTCAGAGCCAGAGCTCCAAATTCACTTTCATTTGAGGGTTCTCCTGTCTGGAAAACCTCATTTTTATATCAAACTCGCAAATTAACAATCCTTAAAAACCCATAAAAAGAATCGGGTCTTTGAGCTTATTTGGCAAAACTGCAGATATGTGTCTTTGAAACAGAGCTGACTGCCATCTTGGTGCCCCTCTGCCTCAGGGGCCGCACTGCTGTCACGTGAGCGCTCCTCTCAGGCCGCCATGCCTGCAGGACATCAGCGCCCAGATCAGGAGTTCAGAGGACAAGCGGATTAAGCGGCAGGATTTCCAGCAGCTCAGAGCTGCTATTCCCGTCCAGAATGACGCTGCTGCTCTGCAGGCTGCCCGAGAGGCTGAGGGATCCAGCGTTTGCCTCTTCCACTCTCACAGGTTCACCTCATCACACCTTCAGTTTGCACCTGAAAACAACACCTGGGGAACACTGACATTTGAGAGTTCAAGGTTCTTCTGCCTGACCCTTTGACCTCGGCAAACAAACCCGATCACCACTCACGTCTAAATGAATACATATAACGTTTAAAAAAAAACTGAAAGTAGAAGTGAAATCCTGATGAAAAGGCTGTGGAATCTGCCAAACCATCACACCTCCACCTCCGTGCTTGAAAGCTGAGGTGTTTCTGCTGGTTTTTTGATCAAACATGGACACTAAAACCAGAAACGTGCAGCGGTCTTTCTCCAGACCTTCCGTGGTTTGTTTGGATCACTGAACCTCAGCCACACGTCATCTTCAGGGAAGGTGTTTTCCTCAAATTTACTGTTGTGTGATGACCATAAATATTCACGAGAATCAAATCAGTTTCTTGGAGCATTGTGGGTAATTCACTGAGATTCTGTTTGGAACGGTTCTCCTCATGAAGATGTTCTGTTGGCATAGACGGCTAAACGTATTTGACCTCTTGTTGCTGCTTTCTGTCATCAGTCCGGAACTGTCCAGAGCAGAAACCAGACAGGTCCTCGGCTTCCATGGAAAGACGATCCGTTCGATCCGTTCTTCACCGTGACGAACCTGCAGGAAGCAGCAGTGCGGTGGTGCCGCGTGTTCTCGTTGCCATGGTAAAACGATGCTCTGAAAGGCCAAAGGGACTGAAAGGTTTAATCAAACTGCGGCTTCCTGACGGGTCCGATGTCGCTCTCCAACTTAAGACAAACAATATGTCTTTTTCTTGGGGCGGGGTAGTGGTTTTTTAAACACCTTCATGTTTTTTGACGTTTATTGAGACGGTTTGTTCCATCATCCTCACGTTCAGGACTCTCCTCCCCAACAAGAGGACGCTTTGATTTGAACTACATTTTGTGTTTGAGCGGCTTGTTTGCGACCGCCCTGCAGAAATCAGACTTCAGGCGGTTCTGTGGAAGCCGTTTTGGTCTCCAGTTGAACGTCCACACAGGCGGCTTCAGCCCGACGGGATGAATCAGAGCCCGACGCCACCTCCCTGACAGCCACTCTTACTCATTTCCTCCTCCTCCTCCGTCTGCCAACGGAGCAGCCAGAAACTCCACAGAGCCTTTCTGTGATTCAGCCGGATCCTCCGCTCCCTTCACTGCTGGGGGGCTGGCGGCGGCGCGCAGCACAAGCAGAAACACCGCGTCCTGTTCTGCTGCCAGCTTTTTATAATCCAGCGCCTGGATTACGTGAAAACCTGCTTCTCACATGCATCAGAAAGCACAGGCTCGGTAAGAGACATCTGTTCATAGACATCTTTCCCATAATGCTCTGCTAATTCGGACTAATGAGAAGACTCAGATTAAACTTCCCATCCACGAATCTGCCCGTCAAAGAGGGAAGTGAGGCCCAGCAGAGCCACGTGACTGAGCCATCGGTTATGCAACACGTCTGAGAGGAAGCAGCTCTGCAGCAGCAGCCTGTGTTCCTCTCTGCTCCGTTACAATAAGAAGATCTTGAAAAGTGAACAAAAAATGCAGAAAACACTGTGAAAGGCATCATCCACACATAAATCCGTTTCTGGCATGGAGCACCTGATGTTTGCAGTGTAATCATGTCAGCTGCCTGCAGGAGGACTTCAGTCCGCCGGCTGAGCCCGCCCGGACCGGGTTTTTGTCCCGTGCTCCGGCTTGCTCCTCAAGCACACTGAGAGTTGGGAATAGTTCTTGTGTTAGTCTGTTAAACCTGAAGGAACTCGGACCCACGCTTTGCCTCTGGACACCAGAACATGGAGGGTTGGTCTCCTAAAAGACGCTGCATCAGTTCAAGAAACTCAAAGAATGTTTTGCTGAAGAAAATTTATTGTCTGCTCTGAAAAAAAACACACCTCCCTTTGGGATTTTGTTCTTTGGCATCTTAAAATGTTAAGAAACATTGAAGAAAGGAATGTGGGGTGGGAACAGATTCTCCCATCATACTGCACCCAGAAACCAAAAGCCCAACCTCTTCCTGCCTAAGAAAAACTGCTGCCTGCATTTAAATCAAAGAAATCTAAATATTCAGCCAACTCAGAACGTTTCTGTAAAGTGGGTTTATATAAGCAGAGGAAAACATGAAATCACTCCAGGGATTAATCCTAATCTAATCTGCCCACATGAACCTCTGTCCAGACGTAAGGCGCTCCTGCTGGATTTGTTACCGAAAAGTTCTGCTGCAGAGCGTCATGTTCTGGGTTTCGTGGCGAAGGTGAGGTATCCCGTGTGACCGGGTAGTTCTCTAGGCGGCGTGGTTGTCTTTATGCTGATGGAGGTCTGGCTGGGAGCAGGAGGAGGAGCGTCCATGGCGTCCGGCTCAGGATGGGCGGAGCAGTCTGGACCGAAGTCAGGCAGCGGCAGGGAAACGGTCCTGACGTCGTGGACCCTCAGCAGAACCTCCAGGGTGTTGATCTCCTCAAAGCCGTGGTCTGTGAGCGCCTCGGCCGTCTTCTGAACCTGCTCGATGCAGGGGGAGAAGGAGCACAGCCGGCCTCCTGCAGGAGACCACAGAGAGACCGATAAGGACCCACCAGCCCCCAGAATGACCCCCATGTGCAGGTTCTTCAGCAAACAGCTAAATCTACAGATGCTTTCAGAGGTGCAGACTCACACAGAAAACCAGGAAATATCATGAAACGATCATTTCAAACTAACCATTCAAATACAGCAGCGACAAAAACAGGAATTAGGCCTAAAAAAGAGGGGAGACTAAGGAAAATCCTATAACAGAGCAAATAAAGTTCAGATTTCTAGAAAGCTGAAGCTTTAAAGTGTTTGGCTGTGTGTCTACAGACTGCAGAAAGACTACAGACAGAGCTGAGGACAGAGCTGCAAACAGACTGCAGACAGAGCTGCAAAGGACTGCAAAAAGAACTACAGACAGAGCTGCAGACAGACTAAAGACAGAGCTGTAGAAGGAATGCAGACAGAGCTGCAAACACAGCTGCAGACAGAGCTGCAGAAGGACTGCAGGCAGAGCTGCAGAAGGACTGCAGAAAAACTGAAGACAGAGCTGCAGAAAGATTGCAGACAGACTGCTGATAGAACTGCAGACAGAGCTGCAGAAGGACTGCAGACAGACCGCAGACAGAGCTGCAGACAGACTGAAGACAGACCGCAAACAGAGCTGCAGACAGACTGAAGACAGACCGCAAACAGAGCTGCAGACGGATTACAGAAAGAGCTGCAGAAGGACTGCAGACACAGCTGCAGAAATAGCTGGAGGACAGCAGCTTTAACACAAACACACAAACATGGACTGCAGACATTTTGTCAGTCATGTCAGTATTTTAACAGTCTGCAGACAAAGAAGGCCTGATAATCACCTTGTTTACAGCCATGGAGAGACTATTCTGTTTAATGCTGCTCATCTGTAAACATTTATGGCGTCTGCACCTTTACAGAGTTTCCTGGGACTGTATCACGTTTGACTTCACGATTGCCATTGCTTCAACACTAAGCCACATTACTGACCTTCCACCACTGTGCTCGACAGTGGAGGGAGGTCAGACTTCAGTCTCTTTTTTTAAATGTCTGCCCACGTCTCAAACGTCTCAGCTTCACTGGAGGGTGACGGCAGAAGTTCAACAGTAGCTGGCGTGTTTGTGCATGGTCTTCATTATTGCTGTGCAAACAGCCGTGCAGCGTCACACTGGACTTTGTCCACATTGTTGGTTCTGATGGACTACAACCAGGTGAGTGAACCCACCTTCCCCTAATCACTGAGGAGTGTAGCCTTTAGATGAGCCAACACTACTTTTAAAAGCTTTTGATCGTCACTTTAATCAGTTTTATGATGGAAAATGCAACCAAAGGTTGAAGGTTTATGAGGAAAACCTGATAGGAAATGACACTCATGCATGTTGAACCCAGAAGAACTCCGCAGTGAAACCCAACTCAGGTCTACAGGGGGGCGGAGCCTCCATTGTTTCTGGTAAAAATCACTTTGGTCTCCAGCCCGTTTCAGATAGCAGCCGTTCCTCTCCAAAACAGCACAATCACTCACACCACAGCAGACTTTATGGTCTCTGAGCAACCGGGACAAAATCACAGGCGGCGGTCAGGACAGTCATCGCGAAGGGAGACTCCTCCCCCTTTCCATACCATAAAAACACCAGGCACAGCTCTTTAACAGAGTTCACAGTCCACCGATTGCTGCTTACATAACACCACTTGTGTGTGGGGGGGTGGGGGCTGTTAAGATTTGGGTCCTCCTAAAAGAGCAGATGAACAGAGATCCAGGCTGCAGGCCAGAACCTTTGGAAAACTGCTGCTCCACATAACTCTGTTGTCTCTGCATCATCTGCTGCAGAGAAACTGCTGAGGGAACTTTAGCTAGAAAATCCTGGGGCCAGTTTCCTAAAACTGCTCACATGATACTCTGAAGTAACCGATTACATAACTGAAAAGACAAAGAGCCTAAAAAACCATTTCAGATTAGAGGTCAAACATAATCTGATTAACAGGAAGTCTAATATTCTTAATTCAGTGCAGCTCCACAGTTCTGAACTGCTGGTTCCTCTGCCTGTTAAGACTCATTGATTTATGCTCCGGTGCGACTCAAACAGCAGTTCCCGTCATGAAGACCATGGCTCCGCCTCCTCCGTGGGGCGGTTCCTTCAGCCCTTGAAGCTTGAGTGAAGCATTCTGGGTTTCTCCAAACATCCAGTGTGAGCGCTGGGAGGGATGTAGAGTCTTTGCGTATGGACTCTGCTCGCAGCAATACCCAGTATGGTCATGGGACCGCTCCCATGGCGGCGATCTGGCAGAACCTTATTTATCTGTGTGTGTTTGCATGTCGGCGCTAACGGCTTGGGAAAAAACTGCAGCAGTGGCACCATAAAAGGGGAGACGAGGGAGACGCGGGGAGGCATCCTCCCCCCTTCTACACATGAAAAACAAATTCTGAAACAAATCATTTCTGTAGAACAAAGGCAGAGCGGTTCATCTACCGCTAATAAAGACAGTCCAACTCCTGACCATTCCTCAACTCATCATAGACACTCTACACTGTAAATATGTATATTTCACTATTTAGGATGATATAATTTTAGACTGTGGTGTATTCAAATCAAATGTCTATAACAACGGAGATCCTGTGGAGAAACTGTCTGGTTGAGGGACGCGTTTTTGTTTGGGTTTGGCGTCACTTCGACGAGACAAGACTAAAACGAACCGACCCGCCTGGAAAACCGTCACTGCTGCATTTTCTGACACCAAATGCTCGCCGGCGTCACCTCCTTCTGCTCCTCCTCTCCACTTTGATTCTGTGTTCTATGTAATGAGCCTCACCAGAGTTCACAACCAACTGACCTAGACCAGAATTTAACACCAACTGACCTAGACCAGAATTTAACACCAACTGACCTAGACCAGAGTTCAACACCAACTGACCTAGACCAGAGTTGAACACAACTGACCTAGATCAGAGTTTAACACCAACTGACCTAGACCAGAGTTGAACACAAACTGACCTAGACCAGAGTTTAACACCAACTGACCTAGACCAGAGTTGAACACAAACTGACATAGACCAGAGTTTAACACCAACTGACCTACACCGGAGTTCACTACCAACTGACCCAGACCAGAGTTCTCTACCAACTGACCCAGACCAGAGTTCACTACCAACTGACATAGACCAGGGTTCCCAGACAGACCAGAGTTTCACTAGTTTGATCGGCCGACTGCAGGAGGGAAATACTGGTGTGGTTTACATCCTACAGTCTAAAATCCTTCCAGATGTTGTTCTTAGATGTGGTTGTGACTTCCAGACATCACTTCAATGTCAGTATTCCAATTTCTTAAGACCAGTCATTTCTCAAGTGTCAGAATGACTTGACAGGTGAGGATCATGAAAACATGTCTGGTGTGTAGAGAAGGTTCATTGCTTCAGAGCCTTTCTTTGTGTGTGGTGAGTTCTGCATCCTGAAGCTTCATGGTCCACCAACACCTCCATGGTAATTAGAGGTTAACTCAGGGCGCTGACCTCTAATGAATTATTAATCAGGTAAACCTTCGCACTGACCAGGAAGATGCCTGGACATGCTGGTTGTCATGGAGTCGTGCTGTTTTGTTGCCTATACCGGAGGACTGACAGGATCTGGGTGGAGTGGCCTTGTGGGAGGTACAGGAGGTGAAGGTCAGGCTTCTTTTAAATGTCTTGATCCTGCTGTGTTGGTCAAGACGGAGAAGCGGCGGGAGGTAGAGGCAAGCCTCAGAATGAGGAGAAGGAGGACACTCACAGCAGCTTGTTGATTAGAAACACAAGAGCCTGATGATGGAGACCAGCAGAGAAGATGGAGGATGACAGACAGACATCTGCTCGTTCAGAGTCCTCTACACTGGAAACACCAACGTTACATGAACCACAAAATGTCAGATCCTTTCAGCTCATCTATAAAATGACAACAGATCCCCTCATTTCCAGTGGAATCCTCCATCAGAGCACAGGGAAACCATTTGCACTTGCTAACATTAATGTCTGTGATTCCAGAGAGAGCTGGTTCAGCACTCACTTTGATGCAAAGACAAATCAATGTCTAGTGCTCTGAGAGAGCCGGACGGCTATCACTAATGTTCCAGAAGGTTCCAGCACCCACAGGATCCAGAGCCCGTTTGGGTCCATGTGGATTCGCTCATGACGACACTAAATACCCGATGGAACCTGTAGTTTGCTCTTCCTCACATCCTCTGTGCTACTGTGAGACAGAGATCTTCTGACTGAATGTCCTGGTGATGCAGGCGGACTGCAGGAAGGCTGTAGTCTGCAGGCAGGGGGCAGGATGGCCAATATGTCTCCCTATTATACATTTGGCGTAACAAACAATTATGTCAGACACTCCTTGAAATTCAAAATAGCATTATTAGTTATAAGGAAAAGAACTTTAGGTTACAAAATGAAACGTGAAATGAAAATATAGAGCCCTAGCAGATGTCGACGCTATGTAGTTGTCCAAGCAGTGTTACAGTAGTGTCACAGGACCATGAACAGTTATTGTAGGCTGAATATGTTTGGTACCTACACCAGCTCCAGAGAAGGAAAATGTTGAACGTTTCTGGCATTTGCACAGCAGGCTAGTCATGGAGGGAAAGAAGTCAGTGTTCTGCAGGAAAATCAAGTGACACACATGGTGTGTGCGGCGCAGGTCATCTTCCAGTCACCAGACCAGACCCTGACTGATTCCACATCCCAAAAAGAGCACAGCAGCTCAGTGAAACTATTTTAGGCAGCAGTGAAGATGCATTTCTGTGAGCTTTACTGAAAAACCTCCAGCTGGTATTTACTGTTGTTGAAGTTCTAGTGGGCTTGAGTACTGTGGGTATTACACCTTCTGTGTGCACATGTTCCTTACCATGCTTCTTCAGGGCAGCCTTGGCGTGTCCCACCGCCTCCCACGGGCTGGGGATGTCCAGGAAGACGGCGTCCGCCGCTCCCATCACTCCAAAGCCGTCCTTGCACACGTCTTGGTTCCTGACGGTGACGAGATGACTAACCCGGTGCTCCCTGAACTCCTCGGCCGCCTTCTCCGCCCGCTGCTGGTGAAACTCCACCGTGTGCAGGTGACCTGTGGGGGCTATGGTGCGCAGGATGGCGTGGGACAGAGAGCCACTGCCGGTACCTAAAGGTCCATGGAGAAGACGGGACCGGGCGAAAGAAAAACACAGGAAACCAAGTATGAAGTCTAAGCATTGACTCCCCTGTACTCCCCAGTACTCCTCTGTAATCCCTGTACTCCTCTGTACCACCCTGGACTCCCCGTACTCTCTGTACTCCAGTGTACTCTCTGTACTCCCTGCACTCCTTGTACTCCCCCTCATGCAGGACAATCACTATCGTTAAGGAAATGAACAAACATTAAAACATCAAATAGTTGTAAATGACTTGAAAAGTCCCTTACACTTAAGTCCGTCTCACATGAAGTTGAAACAGAACATCTGAAGGACAGATTCATCGAGTCCTCTGGAGCTGGAAACAGATTTTACTCTGCAGGCTGAGTTTGTCACAGAAAACCAGGACATCTGGGCGCTTGTGCGGGAGGAATAACTGTAAATGCTCTCCTCTGTGCTGACTGAGTGTCTGCAGCTCACAGCTGTTCACACTCCCACGCCTCGGCTCTCCATCACCCTACTTGTGCAGGAGGAAAGCCGTTTTCCTGCCGCGGCCGCAAACAAGCCGTGCTGCGGACGCTTTGAGAGCGAGGGAAGGCACAGGAAGGAGGAGCAGCATGGCTCATGTGACTTGCATCAAAAGAAAGCTTCAGGGCGAGCAGAAGACCCCATGCTCCACTCAGCCTCTTGTTCTTCTGACGTTATGTCACCGCCGCCTTTGTTGGCGAGCCCACAAAGGGGCCAGTGTTGTGCAGCTGCAGAGAACTTCACAACTGGAGCGGATGGAGAAGAACGGCTTATAAGACAGCAGCAAATGGAAAAGTCAGGATGGTTTGTGACGGTTGCTGCAGGGTTGGGAATAAACGGATGTCAGCAAAGAAAGAAAAGGTTAAGGACGTTGCATAAGCAGATCTCTGAGAGCAGAGTCAGGTAAACCGCTAATTACAAGCTGCTCTGACTGTTCAGTGAAAAAGTCTTTATAGAGTAAATGATTTATTTTATCAGCCGTGTCCATACTTCAGTGTTTACTGTACAGGAGGATTGTAACGCAGTGATGAAGAGGAATTCTCTGATGAAGACAGCAAACAGCTGAACTACCAAACGGAAAGACCAACAAAGTCAACAGGATTATTCAGTCCAACTCTGAGCGGCAACAATGTGGTTGTTTGTGAAATGAAGGCTTCTGTTAACGTGTTCAGGTCAGGCGGTTGAGTTTGTAGACTGCGTGGCCTCGCTACAGCCAAGCGTCTATGCTGTTATCAGTCAAGGTCTGTGCAGATGTAATCAGCAGGCTTCATGAGTGAAATACTGTCATCACTTCCCACTCAAACTGCTGTCTGTCATTCAGCTGAGAGGAACAGCCATCCTGATGAAAATGCAGTTTTTGGTGTTTTTAATGACGCTTAAGACGCCATTTCTCTATTCAAATCACTGTGAACCAAGCACACATGGCCACTTTATCAGGCCCGCCTGTCCAACTGCTCATCAACGCAAATGTCTAATCAGCCAATCAGATGGCAGCAACTCAATGCATTTATGTAGACATGGTCCAGACGATCTGCTGCTGTTCAAACCAGCTTCAGAACGAGGAAGGAAGGTGATTGAAGTGACTTTAAAAATGGTTGTTGGTGCCAGAAGGGCTGGTCTGAGGATTTCAGAAACTGCTGATCTACTGGGATTTTCACCAGCAACCATCTCTAGGGTTTACAGAGAATGGTCAGAAAAAGAGGAAACATCCAGTGAGCAGCAGTTCTGTAGATGGAAATGTCTTGTTGATGCCAGAGGTCAGAGGAGAACGACCAGACTGGTTCCAGCTGATAGAAAGACAACAGGAACTCAAAGAACCACTGGTTCCAACTGAGGTCTGCAGAAGAGCATCTCTGAACGCACAACATGTCCAACCTGGAGGCAGATGGACTACAGCAGCAGAAGACCACACCGGGTACCACTGCTGTCAGCTAAGAACAGGAAACTGAGGCTACAATTCCCACAGACTCACCAAAACTGGACCATTGAAGATGGAAAAACGTTGTCTGGTCTGATGAGTCTCCATTTCTGCTGCCACAATCAGATGGTAGGGTCAGAATTTGGCCTCAACAACATGAAAGCATGGATCCATCCTGACTTGTATCAACGGATCAGACTGGAGGTGGTGGTGTCATGGTGTGGGATATATTTTCTTGGCACACTTTGGACTTCTTAGTACCAGTTGAGCATGGTTCCAACACCACAGCCTGGGTATTGTTGCTGACCATGTCCATCCCTTTCTGACCACAGTGGAGCATCTTCTGATGCTACTTCCAGCAGGATAAGGCTCCATTTCATAAAGCTGGAATCATCTCAGACCGGTTTCTAGAACATGACAATGAGTTCTCTGGACTCAAACGGACTCCACAGTCACCACAACCCAATAGAGAACCTTTGGGATGTGGTGGAACGGGAGATCGGCATCATGAACGTTCAGATGATAAATCTGCAGCAACTGATGCTGTCATGTCAACGTAGACCAAACTCTCAGGAATGTTTCCAACCCGGTACTAGCAAGATGGACCTAAAAAAAGGGTCCGGTGAGTGTATTGTTGCAGCTCAACAGGAAACACGCTGGACAGAACTCTGAGGATCAGAACCACCACAGCAACACAGGGATGACTGGATCAACAGGACCAACCAAAGCAGTCAGGTCTGTAATCCACGGTTAGAACAAGAGAAACCAAAAATCAAGTTCATCACATCAACAGGCAGCTCTAAACTCAGCATCCAGCGACAGCAACCGTCTCCATAAAGCAAAGCAACTTTCCGTAATAAATCACTTTACTTCATTTGCACGTCAGCTGACATTCAGAATAGCACCAGCTGGTCTGCCATGTAGCTAGACCTTCTGGGTCTGGCTGCAACCCACCTGCATCATTATAAGAGGCTTCTCTTTCATCTGACCAGCAAATGATGAAGGTTCAACTCCACTGTAGTAACAGAATCAAAGCTTCAGGTGAGTTTTAGTCAAGTTTGAAAATGGTTATTCAATATTCAGCCCATAAAGCACAAGAAGGATGCAATTTTTGGTTTTAAATAGTGTTGGCATGAAAAAGCAGCACAATCACCGGGAATACCTGCGTGAGTCTGTAGCTGACTGAACATTAGGAGTCACAGGAGAACTCCTGCTTTGCATTAATATCACAAAGGCTAAATCCAACCAATAGCTCAATAGAAACATGCAGTTTAAAGGAAAATGTTTGGTTTGAAAAGCGTTCTGACATAAAGTGAATGCGGTCAAAGCAGCCCTGCTGTCCATCAACCGCTGATGTCACCCGAAGCCGCAGCGTCAAGCAGTCCGACCCGACAAAAGTGGAATGAAGCACCACAACCGCCACAGAGCTCACCGCGGCTTCACTTACGGAGCTGAAGACGAAAGGAAAGCCAAAGAAATCTGCCTCGCCACATAATGTTTGAATGAAAGCCACACGGCTGTCTTTGAGAGCAGACAACGTCCAAAACCCCACAACACAGGCCTGAGGATGCTGTTCTACCAACACTGGATCTAAGCCTCACCAGGAACACCAGCAGAGACGGTCCTCCTAAACATAGCTCCAGTTTTAGTGAGCATGTGTTCCAATTCCTATAAAAACATCTAAAGTGATGCATTCGTGAGGTCAAATCTGAACAGTCGAGCATGACTGCGCCCTTAAAGGACGTTTTATCGGGCTTTTTCCGCCCACCTCAGCTGTTGTTGGTGAAGCTTCTGATTTGTCCCGGTGATGTCCTGAAGTTAAGTCATGGAATCTGGCCTTAGATTCTTCAAAAACCCTTCAGCACTCATACAGATGCACCGCATACACAAGCCGATCTGATGCCTCCATCAAGCAGAAGATCGGCTTCCCCATGTCGACGTGCATAAAAGGACCGAGCGGCCGCTTCCATTTTCTTCATGGACCAGTTGTGTGAGTCGTAAAGCATCGAACGGTCCCTCTATAACCAGGTCTCGCCGTTTTGCTGAAGCTTTAAGAAAAATTTGACACTTTTTTGGTGTGTTTTCGACGTCCTGATTGGCTGTACACCCCTGTCAATCAATCTCCCCTATGCCGTGTCTTTTGCACTGAATGTATTCAGTAGATCTTACTTTTCTTTCTGTAATCCTGGACTTATTTGTCTTTACAAGGTTTGAACTTTGAGGGTTGAACCAAAGCAGAAAATGGTGAACATGTTCATTTCTGTCGGAGGAAAGTGGATAAAGTGTGTAGTGAGGAGTTTTACAGCCGTACATAAACTCACTTTGTACAAAGTAAAGCTGATTACTTTGCAGATATGTGGGTCACTTTTAGAAAAGGAACTCCACAGTATTTGTTCACAGAAAGCTGATATTTCTTACATGTTCACCATTTAAATCTCAACGTGATCGGCCTGCTAAGAACCCAAACAGAACCACACACAGATGAGGAACGGCGTTCCAGACCTACCCGACTCGCAAACGACGGAACCGGGCTTCAGATCCAGCATCATGGTGATGGTGGCGATGTCGGTGGTGTAGAGAATCTGGGTCCGGTGTGGAAGAGAGACGGTCCACAGCTCTGGTGTGGGGTGAAGAACATAGACCCAGCCACCCTTACTGCAGGTGACCTTTGACCCATAACGCTGGCCAATCAGGTCAGAGGAGTGGCGGATGACTCCATAGCGCGTTTGAGTTTGGGCGCCATGCTGCACTTTGACGGGCATCACGGAATTGTGGCCCAGGTAAATGATGGCAACATCCGAGTCTTGAATAACTTCCGAATATTCCACAAAACTCATGGCGAGCGCGACCGCTCTGAAAAGACAAAGACTGCTAATGAACAAACGCGGGTGGACTTTGAAAAAACATCCTGACATCAGACGATCGGGAACAACGGCGCGGACGAGGATCGACTCGGCTTCACACCACACGGATCTTTTGGCTAGTTCAAATGATTTTACACCATTTTTACTCATGCATTTAAGAATTTTATCCTTCCACTTCTCCTTTCTATTGCTTAAAACTAGGCCTGCACAACAAATCGCAAATGTATCGTTATGGCGATATCACGCTGTGCAATATCGCAAAAGACGGCAACAACTGCGATAAATGGTCACTTTAAATGTGCCCAAACAACCTTATGGCAGCTGCAAGTATTTAATGAATCAAATCAATCCCTTTATGCGTTTGACCAATCAGATGGAGCCTTGATGTTGTTGACCAATCAGATGGAGCCCTGTTATGATGGATGTTTGCCTCCTATGTAGACGAGGGTTAACCGTTATTTACATCAAATGGTTGCAGTGACATGGAAATGAGGTTTTTGGTCGTTTTGCTATTTATTTATGCATCGCAAGTTATATCGTCATCACAATATTGATCACTAATATTGTGAATCAAAAAGTTTTTCCTTAAACTTTGCAGTACTTCCGATAATTTAGCATTCACATAATGTAGGAGTGCATATGGATGGCGGGAGGCAAAGCATTCTGGTGGTCAGTCACAAATGACCTCTCTGGTTGCCGGTGGTAACCAACCTTCAGAGGCATAAAGTAACAGTACAGAGCAGACTTATACAATTAATTAAAAAAAGAACAGTTAAAACATTCATTTAACTTAGAAAAAGTGTTACGGTGTTGATAATAATGTCCATATTCTAAAATGTATGATTTTTTTTTTTTGGCTGCGCAGTGGTGTAGTGGTATCCCTTCACAGTAAGAGAGACCCTTGGTTCAAACCCCCAGCTAGGACTTTAGTGTGTGGAGTTAGCATGTTCTCCTGGTACATGTGGGCCACTTCTGGCTTCCTAAAGCAGGCTTTAGGGCTGCACGATATGAGGAAAACTCGCGATATGCGATATTGGTGATTAATATTGCGATAACGATATAATTTGCGGTATATAAACAAATAGCAAAACAACCAAAAACATAATTTCCATTTTACTGCAACAGTTTAAAAATTATACTCCAAATGACCCTTGTCGACGTAGGAGGCAAACATGAAACATAAAAGGGCTCATCTGATTGATCAACAACGTAAACGGGTCCTTCCGATTGGTTAAATGCATAAAGGGATTTATTTCATTTGGTCAATATTACAAGCTGCCATGAGTTTGTTTTAGCACATTTAAGGTAACAGTTTATTGCGATTTTTGCCGTCTTTTGCTGTATGCATATTGCTCAGCTTGATGTTGCGATAACGATAAATTTGCGGTATATGGTGCAGGCCTAGCAGGCTTCATAGGCTGATTGGTATTTTAGGAGTGAATAGGAGTTTGCCTCTGCGTCCGCCCAACAGTGGCTAAGATAGGCCCCAGCAACCCAGAAAGGGATTCAGCAGGTTTGGGAAATGGATGCATGGATGGATATTCTCTTTAAAAACAATTTTTTGCTTCTTTTTCTGTCAAAAAGAGCTGTCCTGGTTTGTTCAAATTTGATTTTAGCGTTTCATTTGTTGTTTATTTGAGGGAAATTAGGATTTTATTTTTCTAGCACTTTGCTTTCCTTCAGCTGTTCAGAGTCAGCCCACGCAGAAGTAAAAAAGGCAACAAGCAAAGAGGAGCTTGTTCCCCAAACAGGAACTGTTTCTGTAGTTCTATTAAATTTAGAGTTTAATAGAGCAGCAAGCAACAAACCACAGTTTCAAGGCTGCTGCCACCAAAAGTGGGAGTTGGACGACTTTGTTCCAACCCCTGAAACACCGACTCTGTGGAGTGGGAGAAGCGTTTCTCTTTACGAGACGGTCAGGCTAGCAGCAGCTCACAAATCCCCTCACACACTGTTTTTACTAACATGTATCCATATGTGCTCCATTTTCAAAGATGTGTAAATAAAACAGTGTTTGTTCAATAGATTGTCATTTTTGTTACAGTAAAAAGAGGGCAAAAAACCTATTTTGCAGTCAGCTCTTGGAGATCCAGGAGAAACTGGTACATCCAGTGCAGATTCCATCAGGCGCTGCTAAAAAATGACAGAAACGGTTCCAAGTGGTTTTGCTCATTTGCCAAAGTACTAGTTGTTTGGACTGGACGGTTTTTGACCTCTTTGGCTTGCCATACTGGGTTCTGTTGAAGACCAACGGTTGCCGTTACTGTCAGAAACCGTTGCAGTGAGCGAAACCGAGGACGTGTTGGAAAGAGCATCGACAACTATGTCAGAAAAGGTGGAGAATATGTGAGTAAATCCAAGAATTCATCACGTATGATGATCTGTTGATGACAGCACAGTTGTCTCATCCTCCGTTAACAGCTTTCCCATGTTTTTTTGTTGTAGCGGGGGTAAATCCTGCTCATGATTCTGGCAGCAGCGGGTTTCTCCCTGTTTTGGGGGGTTAGTAAGGGTCTACACAACGCGGTGGGGAAAGCCGGCTCCTGCGGCTCCGCGCGCGGTCTCCGTTAGCCGCGTGCTAACGCTAGCCGGGTCGCTCGCGTGCCGTTCAGCCGGCCGTTCCTCCGGGAGAGAGGGGGAGCCGTTGGATACCGGCCGCTCACCTGCTGCGGGGTCCGAGCTTCCAACGGCCGGCGTCCTTCCACGACAAAACACGGCGGTACACGCGGGCTCGCGGACTGTGGCACACGCGGGCTTGTTTTCACCGGAAGGGGAGGAGCTCGGGACCGGAAGGTGAAGAAGAGGATGGCCTCCTGCGGGTTCAGACAAAAGCGTTGTCCTGATAGTTTCAGATTTTCAATTTTCAATTTTGAAGATGAAACATTTTCGGTTGAATTTATCAGATAGATTGATCAAAGATCCGTCCTTTATCGAGAGGGTCGTTTGTCCCCGGAGGGGGGAAATGTGGGGAGTGGCGGGTCTCATTTATCCTCTTTATTATTATTCAAAACATACAGTAAATAACAAAGAACATTTAACTGTACATCAATTGTTCAAAGTTAATGCCACGAGGGATGCATACACAAGAATAAAACTATATTAAATTATAAAACTGGGCAAAATGAGGAGTTTAAACTGTTTTTTCGTTCACACAGCGGAATTATTATTATTAACGTTAGCATGACTGTGCGCGTCTGATGCGTCATCTGCGCTGCTGGTTCGTAAACTAGAAGAGCATTTAGCGTGAAACGGCGGCCGCAGCCGCTCATCCAATAGAATGAATGGAGTCCCGCCCGCGTCCAATGGGAGCGCACGCGCTCCGGTATAAAGCCGCTCCTCCGGCTCGCTGAGCGGCTGGAGCTGCCTGGACGTCGCTGCGGAATCTGGGCTGCGCTGTTGGAAACATAGGGATTTTTGTATCATCCCCGGATAACGGTAGTAATAGAACTCAGCAGGTGAGAGGTTCGGGTGGAGCCAATCAACACGGTACTGATTGATTATCGGATTTAATGATTAGTGACAAACGAGGATGTTAGGATTTTCTCGATATTCATATTTAAATTGTGTATTTTTTTTTAAATCTTACTCTTTAAATATCGCCTTTAGAATCGACGTGAATTGTCTTTGGGCGTTAAATTTGTCCGCTCCTCTTCACCTCCTCCCCTCCCCTCCCCCCGCCCGTTCAGGGAGCAGCGATGCCTTTCGGTAACACGCACAACCAGATGAAAATGAATTACTCCGCGGAGCAGGAGTATCCGGACCTCAGTAAACACAACAACCACATGGCCAAGGTGCTGACTCCCGCCATATACGACCGCCTGAGGAGCAAGCAGACCCCCAGCGGCTTCACCCTGGATGACGTCATCCAGACCGGGGTGGATAACCCAGGTAAACAAAGGGGCATCCGCCTCCACCTCAGCGGGGATAATCCGACGCACGCACGGGGCGATTAGCGCGCGCGCGCGGCTTTTGCCGTGTTTCCGTAAACGGTCTTTGCTGCAGAAGCAGCCGAGAAACCCTCTGCTGCCTCCACGATCACGTGTTCCGCTGTCACGGCGCGTGCAGGTGTAGCCCGCCGTCTGACCGTGTAGGTGTACTTGTGTCTAGCTGCCATGCCATGGCCCAGCTCACTCTGAGGGAGTGGTCGGCTGAGGATGAGTTCCCAGACCTCAGCCAGCACAGCAACCTCATGGCCAAGCACTTAACCACGGACATGTACAGCCGGCTGCGGGAGAGGGTGACCCCTACAGGTTTCACCCTAGACCGGGTCATTCAGCCAGGGGTTGATAATCCTGGTACAGTACAGAGCAGATGGCAGCGCTGGCTGACCGGGGAACTCTCATGACCTCAGCCTTTGTGTCCAGGCCATCCCTTCATCATGACGGTGGGCTGCGTCGCCGGAGACGAGGAGACATACGAGGTCTTCAAGGAGCTCCTGGACCCCGTGATCGAGGACAGACACGGAGGATACAAACCCTCAGACAAGCACAAGACGGACCTGAACCCGGACAACCTGAAGGTACGGCGCCTCTGCCCCCTAGTGGGCGGATTTCACAGCTGACCCCCAGCTTAACCTGGATGTCCTTTCTAAGGGCGGTGATGACCTCGACCCCAATTATGTGCTGAGCTCCAGAGTCCGCACGGGCCGCAGCATCCGGGGCTTCTGCCTGCCCCCCCACTGCAGCCGAGGAGAGAGGCGCATGGTGGAGAAGCTCTCCAATGAAGGTAAACGGGCAGAAACATGGCTGTCCCAGCTCATCCATTTAGATGACCGCCGTGTGCCAGGGCGCCAAGTGTCCCGGTCTGAACAAACGTTACTTTAGCAGCTGCTGGGGCAGTCGGTAGATCAGAGAATGAGGTCAATGCGGTGTCTGGAGAAACCGTTTAGGTCTGTTTCCCCTGAATTTCATTAGTCTGTACTGTGGGGGGTGGGGTAAGCCTTCGTACTGTTTGCATTCTGACGTCTCCTCCTGGACCTCGGCCCCACAGCTCTGGACTCCCTGACTGGAGACTTGAAGGGGAAGTATTACGCCCTGAAGAACATGACGGACGCCGAACAGCAGCAGCTCATCGACGACCACTTCCTCTTCGACAAGCCGGTGTCCCCCCTGCTGCTGGCGTCCGGAATGGCGCGGGACTGGCCTGACGCCAGGGGCATTTGGTACGTTTTCGTCAGGCGCCGCAGTTTCCTGCTGACGTTGTGCTGAATCAAACCTTTTCTTTTCTGCAGGCACAACGACAACAAGACCTTCCTGGTGTGGGTGAACGAGGAGGACCACCTGCGCGTCATCTCCATGCAGAAGGGAGGCAACATGAAAGAAGTGTTCAACCGCTTCTGCACGGGACTCACTAAGGTCTGGAAGAAACCAGGTGAGGCTCTTTGGAAAGGACGGCCGTCTGCAATGATCCCTTCAAACTGTTCACAGATCGAGAGCCTGTTCAAGGAGAAGGGCCACGAGTTCATGTGGAACGAGCACCTGGGTTACGTCCTCACCTGCCCGTCCAACCTGGGCACCGGCCTCCGCGCCGGCGTGCACATGAAGCTTCCCAACATGAGCAAGCACGCCAAGTTTGAGGAGGTCCTCAAGCGGCTGAGGCTCCAGAAGCGTGGAACAGGTGGGCAGGCGTTTCCTCAGATCTGCATTCATGCTCGCCTCTAGTGTCAGTCGGCCTAACCTCCGCTCTCCTGTGCTGGCAGGCGGCGTGGACACCGCCGCTGTCGGTGGCGTGTTCGACATCTCCAACGCCGACCGGCTGGGTTTCTCAGAGGTGGAGCTGGTGCAGATGGTGGTTGATGGGGTCAAGCTGCTGACGGAGATGGAGAAGAGGCTGGAGAAGGGCCAGTCTATAGATGACCTGATCCCCGCCCAGAAGTGAAGCGCTCCTCACCCCCTCACCCCTTCTTCCCCCCGTGGAACGACTCTCCTGGAATGCACTTTCACTTTGGAGCTGTATTTAAGACAACCCCCTTTCTGTAATGTTAAGATCTGACATGAAATAAATGTTCTGGTTGAAGTTTCAGTTTCTGTGTTCTGCCATGTTCAACCTCCTCCTTGGAGCTGCATCTCTGACCTTTGACCCTCTGAAAGGTGTGTTGTTCTATAGAAGCTTCCTCTCTGCAAGTTCCACTTCACCGTCAGAAGCAGGACTCTCTGAAAGTCCGGTCTTTATGCGGCTGCCGGCTTTAAAAGCAGTAGTTCTAACTTCCTCATGGGACTAAAGTCTAATTATGGGGCTTCTGTGCAATTTGTGCTGCATTCAAGGACCCAACACGAGGCAGGAAATGTCTGCGCAGTGAGTTTCTGCATACGTGAAATGTCTGTCTGCTCCAGATTAAAGCTGAGAACATGAGTCACGCATCACAAGCTCAGAATGTCTGTTCAGCCCCAAACCATCTAAAGTGACTTTTAAACTGTGCTGCAGTGGTTAGCACTCACCTCAGACCTTGGTTCAAATCCCAGCTGGGTCCTTTCAGAGTTTGCACCTCATGAATTTGGAGTTTTCCCCCATCAGGTTGCTTCTCAACCGTCCCCGAGATGTGGGCACGCTCGTCTTTGTAGGGCAGTGGTAGGGCGGTCAACCTGATCAGAAGATTGCAGGTTTGATTCCTGATGCCTGCCCATGTGTTAAAGCAGCGGGCCGGTAGCGGTCCATGGGTCATTTGGGACCAGGCCGCACAGAAAAAATAAAATGCATTACTTCAGTTTTGTTTCGGAATCTGAAAGATGTTTTGTTTTGAAAGTTCCCGATTCTGTTACATCCGTCTGTCACTCTTGACGCAGGCCAAGGCGCTCTTCTCGGTCACGTGATAGGATACCGCTAAAATAAAACCCTAGAGCTAGCAAAATGAATGAAAAACAAATGTCTTTGGAAAGTTTCTTTGCCAAGTGGGAAAGGCCCAGCCAGGAGACAGAAGAGCCTTCCACTTCCAAAAAAGCTATATTTAATAGAAAGTATCAGGAGTCCTACTTAAAATACAGATTTATCCAAACGGGAGATTCCCACGCACCATATTCAGCATTGTGGTTAGTCGGATTTTCCATGCACTTATTTTGAAGGCATGTTTAAATGTTATAATAGCGACTAGAGTGTTGCGGGCAGAGAGGACTTTGCTCACGTCATAATTCGTGTTTATTTTTTAGAAAATACCACGGTTTTCATGCATGTCATATTTTGTTGTACTGTAGTCTCGGTCACCTGCACGTTTGGTCTGTGGCAGTTCCTCAGGCTGCAGCCAGGGGTTACCCTCTGAGCTGGCAGCACAGGGAATTGTGGGAAATAATCCCCTTTGCCTGCTTTGGTCAAGATAGGGTTAAGCAAGGGTTTTTCTTTATGCCTATGGGTCGTTTCACCCTTAGTTATTTCTTCCTGTTGTGTTTACTTCTTTTTTAGCACCATGAGTGTGGGAAGGGGAGAGGATGATGACACCTGTGCGATGTACAATGTTTAGTGTGTTAAAGTAAAAGTGCAGAGTACATCTTCTCACGTGTCTCTGCCTTTATTGTAGTGTTGCTGCAGCGTGTGTCCGCCACATATAACATGCCGGTCCGTGAGAATTTTGCCAGACATCAAACTGGTCCGTGGTGCAATAAAGGTTGGGGACCGCTGTGTTAAAGTATCCTTGGGCAAGACACTGAACCCCACTTTGCCTCTGGAAGGTTGGCGCCAGTGTTCTGCAGCGGAGCTGCCACCAACGTGTGAATGGCTCTGTAAAGCGCTCTGGGCCTTTGAGGAAGGAAGAAAAGAGCTGTACAGGTAAACGCCATTTATCATGTGTGTCCACGATGGACTGAACCCATCCAGGGTGAACCCCACCTTCACCCAAGCATGGCTGGGTGGGCTCCAGTGACCCCGTGACCCTGAACAGGACTGACCAGCATTTTAGTGCTAACAGCTGTGGACTGGTTCCTGTTCCCACTGCAGATCAGCAGCTGAACATCTGAATCCACCTGCAGACATGTACCGGGCGGTTCCGACCCGGTCCTGGGACGAACGAGCGGACGACGGCTGCAACTTGAAAGACACTTTAATTGAGACAAGAGTGACCCCTAAATGTGGGCGTTTACATGGACTCCATCTCTACTTTTTGACAAAATACAAAAGAAAAAAAATAAACGCTGTGATTTCTTGAAACATTATGTACAGAAAAAAAAACAACAACGCTACATCCACTTCCTCTTTTTGTCCAGAAGCCAGAAAATAAATAAGAGCAGAAATGTGTTTGTCCATATTCACAGCAAATCCTCTTCAGCTTGTTAATGTTGACCCGGCATGGTCAACACAGACGCATTAGTAGGCAAGTCAGTAATTATTGCCAGAAGCCTTTATCTATACATTATAGTATTCAGTACGTGGTATTCTCTTTAAAAAAGGAGACATTTGGAAACTGCTACTTGGATGATTGTACAGCTTAAATACCTCTTGATATATATATTTATATATATTTATATATGTAACCGTTCAAGCCGCTCACTCATAGCTTTAACTCGTTGGCAACTTTGGAAGCAATGTTTTTGAAGGCGATGGACGACCCCGATATCCTCTTGAAGCGGACTCCGTTGAGGGACAGGCGAGGCAGCTTGCACACCTCCATCTCCCACTGCACCATGTTCTCCGCCCTCCCGTCTCCATGGAAACACAGAAGCAGGAAGCTCTCTTGCTGTTTGTAGTTGCAGTCGTTGGCGTCGAGCACCTTGAAGATCTCCTCCATGATGTCGCAGGGTTCCATGGAGGTGGTGGTCCTCATACTCCAGGTGAACCTGAGGGAGCGGGGCTTCCCGTCTTTACCTTCCCCTTTTTGATCCCCAGGTACATGGCGACTGTCAAGGAAAAGCAGAGAGTTCCTGTTAGGGGAGTCCGCCAACGTTCTCGCGCTGTGGCGGCGTCAAAGTCCTCACGCTTTAGGAAAACGTTCTGATCCACATGCATGTTTGTCTGCCTCTGAGAGCAAACCATGGAAGGAGAACCTCCCTGAGGGCGAACGTCTGCCTCTGCAGGGGTTAGTCAGAAGCCTTTGGAGCAGAACCGCTCCGGATGCAGAGCCTGTTCTTGGCTTTGGACGCGTTCTGTGGGCCGGAGCCCCACGGAACGGGCTTCGGGCCATGCCAACACCACGCCATGCAAACACAGAAGCCGGCAGGAGCAGCATGCAGGCAAACACCGCCTCTGTCCACGGGGGGGGGGGGAGGGGGTTATAGAAGACAGGTAGTCTCACCTTGAGCCCTCAAGTCTCCCGTTTCTCTCAAACTCTGTGGAGACTCTGGGGCGCACGAGAAGATCGGACACGGTGGCGAGGGAGGGAGGTCGTGTGGGGGGAGAAAAAAAACAAGGTTGTGGATTGTGCTCGATCAGAACCAGACAAGGTCGATTCTACAGAACGCAAAAAGAACAGAGAACCACTAACCCCCACCCCCCCAAATAAAAAGGAGAAGAAACGCGTGGAAGTGGAGAGCAGTGAGGAAGATGAGAAGGTGAGGCAGCACAGACGGCGGCAGACGCAGAACCTGCTGCTTCGTCACGGTTGAAGCAGATTTCAAACGCAGAGGCGGCACCGTGAACACGGGTCACACGGAGAAGCAGACAACAGAGGGACAGCTGGGAGGGAAGTCCGCTTCTACCCTCACCGCTGAGGGGTCCGCCCACAAACGTGACGGACAGCTGTCAGGGTGACGCTCCGATCTGGACCTGAACCTCGTGATGTCACATCACAGAGGTGTTTGTCAGGACGGAAGCTGCTGCTGTTGGAATGGAAACGTTTTTACGATCATCTTTATTTAGAAAGGACTAAATCCAAACCAACAGAACCAGAACAGAACCACTGTGACAGCCGTGGGAGGAAGGGGAGCCGGTGCAGACGGACACAGACACAGAACTTTATCTTTGTATTAAATCACAGTCAAGTCCGCTTTGGATTTGAGTTACTGGCCAAAAATCAGCAGAGCAGCTTCTGTGACACTTTCGCACGAGGGAAACCTCCCAGCAAAACTAGGAATATAAGAAAACGCCGGCGGGTCACTAGGACGACGCCCACAGAGCCCAAACCTGCAGCTAAGCTCAGAACATGAGTCATGGAAAGTCCGGGACCACAAACGCAACCGGCTCTTCAGAGCGGCAGCAGACAGGAAGCCTGCGTTCCGACGTCTGTGCGGTGTGAAGCCAAAGCAGCGCCACCTTTCTGCTGCAGCGCAGCACGCCGCAGGGACACGCCTACCCTTTCTCTGGAGTCTAAACGTTCCTGGTTTAAGTGGACGGGGGAGAGCGGGCTCCCATCATGCCCTGCAGGACAGAAAAACAGGACGGGTGGGGGAGGAGGAGGACACTCCTGACTCAACAGCAAGAGGAAGAGTGGGCAGACAGCGGCAGCAGCAGGGCCTGAGTCAGCCGGAGAGAGAGAAAAACAAGGATCACAAGACCAAGAGAGGCAGGCAGGGACCCCCCAGGCCAGACAGCAGGGACTGAACCAGCTTTACTCTACATCTTCATCTTCCTACAACTGTCTTCTGCTCGCCAATCTGAAAGACAGAACATCGCGAGTCTGAAGACGATGCAGAAAAATCCATGCAGGCCAGAAAGAGAGAAAGAAAGGAAAGGATACTCTGATGGATGGAATGAGGACAGGCCAAAGGAGGAGGAGCTTGGAGGGATGGCAGAAAGTAAAAGAGAAGGGAGAGGAACCGAAAGGCAGAAGACTTACTAAGGGTCTTTCCTCCCTGGGTAGAGGGGTTGACAGAGCCCGTTTTGGCCGTCTGCCGTTTGGCCGGGTCAATACTGACCCTAGGCAGAGAGGAAGAGCAGCGAGAGGCACAGGTTAAGGACAACGGAGGGCGAGGAAGACAAAAGTAGACGAGCTGTGAGGAGAGGACAGGGGATGGGAGGTGAATGAGCCCATGAGGAGGAGGAGGAGGTGAACAAAACCTGTGGAATCGAGATGTGAGGGGGTGGAGCAGAGATGTGCAGAAGACCTGAGCCGACCAAACGTTCGTGGGACCGTCTGTAAGAAAAACGGCCGTTTGCAGGGATGAGGAAGGACTGCGCTCCTGTCACCCATCAGCCACCAGAGGGCGCCGGGGGCTTCAGCCAACCCTTAAACCAATGGCTGGTTCAGTCTGACCAACTACCCAACAATGGAGTAACCCCACCTCCTCAACAAGAAGCCCCAGAATGACCCGCCAGCACCTCCTCTTCGTGCTCCACTCGGTTTGGGCCAACGTGAAGTGCGACATCTTTTCTAGCAGAATCGGGAAAAGCCCTGAACCCCGGGGCAGATGACCTCTGCACAAATGCAGACTGCTCCAACAAATGAGGTGGGAACATCTGATGTAATCACACTACAGTGAGGGTGTCGGGGCCCCCCAGCAGCAATAATACACCAGTGATTCTGAGGACTTCATCACTTTCTGAAACCATGACTGCAGACCTGGGGGGCCTGAAACCTGCTCCCCCTCCCCATGATCCAGCCAATGACACGTCCTTAGATGATGCTGCGGGACGGCAAACGTCACGGCTTGAAAGACAGAACCAGAACCAACGTCAGAAAGATCAGAGTCTTTCTTCCATCTGCGGCACGATAACCGGAGCGACGTTTAGGCCAAAGGTCATTCTTCTGTATGAGAACAAATGCAGCAGAAAAGAGCGGGAAACACGCGGCTACAACAGAAACTCGTCAGGAGAAGGTCGAAAACCAGGAGGAGGCGCCAGGGAAAGCGGTGTTTGCACACACGCTGCTTGACCTGTTTATCGCCGCTCTTGGTGCTGGAGTCGGTCTGCTCTCACAGTCAGCCTCGACCCGCACACACACACGGGCACGTGCACACACGGTTTCATGAGGTTAATGCTCGGACAGCATCAGTTAGCGTGTTGGCGTGTTAAACGTTCCCGTGTTGTTCAGAGGAACATGAAGCTGCAGTCAGTGTTGGGAACATCTGATGTAATCACACTACAGTGAGGGTGTCAGGCCCCCCAGCAGCAATAATACACCAGTGATGGGGAGGGGAACCTGCTCCCCCCCCAATGGAGTCCCGGGAGGCAGGTGAGGCACAGTCTCACCTGCAAAATATAGCTTCAGAAATACCTACATAAAACGAACTGTTTTTTTAAATTAAAACATAAAAATCAAATATTCCTTTTTTAGACATGTCTACTCTATGATGACGTTTTTCTACGTTTCTTTGGTAAAAACGTTTACACTAGAAAGCAGCAGGTGAGGCACCAGCCGCCCGTGTGGTCAGACTGCGCCGCACTGCGCTTTACTGTTTGCTCTTTCCATCGTCATGAAAGAAGCTTCATTTTTAATGACTTCATTTTCTTATTTCTGGCAGACTGATTCCATTGGTGCCAGTTTGTGACTTTTTAGGCACTAAATATGTGCATTAGAAATACAGTTGTTGGGGCCTGCAGTACGCCTGCCTGAAGACTGATCCCAGAGACCCCGAAACCGCGGCTAAAGAATGATGGAACTAGTGATAGAAAGCAGTCAGGTTCTTCTTTATCACTAGCCGCGGTTACATGGGCAGAATATCTTGATCGGATCAATGGTCGGGTTAAAATTCACCCGTGCACATGGGCACAGAAAACCTTTTTCCGATTAGAACAAACGTTACCATGGCTCACACTTTCGGTGGGAATGAATCATCTGGGCATGCGCAGTAGTGTAAAATCACCCGGATTAGGAAATAGGTCCCGTTGTAAACAAACCACTGCCACAGACAGACAGCATGTGCTGCAGCTCCGTAATACGAGACGATAATAGCGCACATAAATGTATGGAAATAACATCAGCCTTTATTTTGTCGGGACACAACTGGAAACACAAATCCACGTGACACCACGCAACATTTATTTCTGCTCTGAAAAGTTCACACACACCGCCCCAAAGCCACTCTGAGCTAGCGGCCCGAGCTCCTGCAGCCGCTAACCCAGAGCGGCGGGGCGGCTCGCAGTCTGAATTCTCCCACACATAACAAAACAACAAAACGCACACGTAACAAAGCATCCTCCCCCCTCGGACACAAAATTATTAATCCAGCTCCTCTGTTCACTCGGGTGCCGAAGCGAGAGGGAGGGAAAGAGAGGGTAGAGCCAGCGGGGCGAGTGCGGGGCGAGTGCGGGGCGAGTGCGGGGCGAGTGCGGGGCGAGTGCGGAGCGGCGCTTTTCACGGGGCGTCTGCAGAGCCACACACCATCTATGCGTGACGTAACCCAGAGCAGCAGTGACACACGATCGGAATGACCGTTTACATGCTCCACGATCGGGTAAACGATCTGTATAACCCACCTATCTCGATCGGAAAGAAATTCTGATCCGAATGAGTCTGATTGGGGCAGAGTATTCCGAACGGCGCGTTTACATGACGCATTTTCTTTCCGATCAGGTGTTCTTTCCGATTACTTTTGCCCATGTAAACGCGGCTAGTGTTTAGCATCTTATGGAGGATTTTGTGTCTAAAGTCAGGAATTTGTGGAGACGCGCCTGGCAGTGGTTTCCATGGAAACAGAGAGACTGAAGAAAGAAAAGGAAGACTTCTACTAACAGGTGTTTCTTCCTTTACCTGCTGCCAATCATACGGTAAAGACGTTTCTCTGTGGGGTTCATTTGTTTATAATTCGGCGCCTCAGCCGCCGTGAAGATAGATGGCAGCTTTGTGCTGAGTGCGTGTCGGTTCAACCAGCAAATGTTTAGCATGGCGAAATCTGCTATAGCTGTTGATGGGACTCCAGCTGTCATTGAACAGCAAAATCTTCTAAATGTGCTTTATTACTGTTATGATTATGCTGCTAACACAAAGCTCCACTGCTCCTAGCATGTGTCTCTTAGCAGCCGAACACATGGAGATGGCACTGACGTCATCGCCCCGCCTTCCTGCTGGAAATGCTTATTCGAATTGAATAATGCAACAATGTTCACAGGGTGGATGCTCAAATCAAAATGCAATCCCCTCTTTGCATTTTCGTTTTAATTATGACACAGAATAAGCGGGTTTTAAGTAGAAATGAAAAAGCATTTAGAAGGATTGATTTTTCATTTTGAGTCATTTGATGCAGTTACATTTTGCAAATGAAAAAGCATTTCTGGTTTTGACTTTTATTCTTAATTATGGTACAGAATCGCTTCCATAGGAAGCAGCAGCTTCTTTCCCAGAACATTTGACTGACTTATCGGCAACTAAACGTCACAGAAAAACGGGTCATGAATGAGTGATGTCAGCGATGACCTGCGGTCAGACCCGCAGATACTCGCAAGGACTCTGCTATGACAACAGCTGCAGCATTTATGTTAAGCAGCTCAGAGGCAGCAGGTTGAACTTGTTTGTGTGTGTGTGTGTGTGTGTGTGTGTGTGTGTGTGTGTGTGTGTGCTCATGCACCCAGAGCCGGTTTCCTGCTAAGCAGCGTGTTAGTCGGGTGCCAGCAGCCCACACGTCAGACTGTCAGTGAGTGTTAGCGGTCAGTTCTGGAACAGAAGGAGGCAGTCAGGACTCCTACCTTTTGGTAAACCTGAATGACATGTTTCTACAACAGAATCAGACAAAGAAACAGTGAAAAATGGAGAAGGGGGGGGGGTATTATGAGGGAGGAATGCATGAATCAACATAAAACGAGGTGATTGGACCGTCAGGTATGAAAGCTATGATTGATTTTTTTTTTGTTCTTTTTATGGATTGTTGAAGGATTTCGGCCCACATTTCAGGTCAGGGGTTGTGTGGACGTCGCTGGCCTGGCTGCCGCTGCCCACCCCCCACCCCCCTAAAAAGGCGTCCTGCTTGACAAACTTCAGACAGGACGACTAGAATTTGGCATTTTCAGAAATATGCATGACTATTTGTGGTCAAATCTGCACTCAGTGTTTTCAGCTGCAAACGTTTGCAGCTGTTCTTCGTTTTTACATTTCCCACAACAAACTAAAATCAAAGTTTGGGCCTTGGTGTTCCCAGCATGAGGCTGAGAAGTCCCGCTTCTCCTTCAGGCTGGCCTGACCTCCCCCGACCCCGCCTCCTCCGTGAAGGTGGAAGACGCACCGGCTCGTTAGGCTTCCGGTCGACGCCAGTGGCGCTCCTCAGGAGCAGCAACCAGGCAGCGACAGGATCCACAGCAGGACAGTGCAGAGAGCCCCCACCATGTGAACCCGGCCCAAAGAAGGCCTCTCCCGCCCAAACCACCAGATCAAAAGAAAAAAAAAAAAACACAGATCCCTATGGAACCAAAATCAAGCCACACCCACATTTCCCCCGTGAGAGGCGGGGCCTCACTTACCTGCGTGTGAGTTTAGACGTCAGTTTGGAGAAGAGGTTGCTGGTTCCACGGCTGCGGGTTTGGGACAGGGGCGTGGCGTCGTGTGACAGCGTGGGCGAGGCCGGGGGCCCGTTGTACGTGGCGGTGCGGCGGTCTCTCAGCTGGCCGCCGTGGAAGGTGCTGCGGCTGGCCGTGCCTCGGGGGAAACGGAGGCGGTCGGGTGTGGTGCTGTTGGCGATGCTGTGGGTGGACGCCACAGGGTTCCTCTGCCCGCCAGGAGACACTGCGACACTGGGGACGTGAGCGCAGAAGACTAGTGTTATTCAACATTTTCTGAGCAAAGGCACACTTTCTCCTTATCAGAAATCCCACACCAGCATCCAAAAATTAAAAACAGGAGAAACTCTATAGTCTGTATTGATGGACAGTCCCTCCATGATCTCACGTGCATTTTTGTGATAATTGTGGCAGAAAAAACTGGAAGTTGCAGCTGTTTTTTCTAAAAGTTGTAATAAAAGTTAAATTAGTTTTCAGTAATAATTTTCAACTAAATTATTTGAAATTTTACCCTGATAGTTGTTTTTTCCTTGAGTTTATTAACAAGCAATTCTATGTAACCACATAAAAAACAAATATTCTTTCTAAATAGTGATTTATTTTTTACATTTTAGTGCAAAGGCAACTGTCATTTTTGAACAATATGATCAAAATATGTTTGTAAAATCCTAAACAAAAAAACTAACATATTTATTTTTTCTGTAGCTACACAAAAAGTGAACATGTTGAAGTTTTATTAGTTTTTCTTTTGTCTTAATCAAAGATGAAGTCTTTGAAGACTTTAACAAAAATGTTTTATTTCGTTTTAGATGATTCATTTGTTTCAGTTTAGTCTAATTGTGTCTGTTGGCCACTTCACCTTAATCCTGTTTCTTAAATGTTGTTATTACTTCTTTTTGGGTTAACTTTCATTTTTCAAAAGTAACTGAAGTCTGAAAGCGAATTTGTCCTTCAATCCAGACGTTATTAGAAAAGTGTTTCAGTTAGAAAGATGACTTGGACCAAACTCTGGGATGTTTGGCTGTTAATAAACACAAACCTTGAAGGAGAACTCAACTGTTGACCTCTGATTTCATCAAGAAGATTTAAAAAACTGATGTGGGTTTGTTGTGGTTTAAGACGTTTAGCAGGTAGGACTCATTGTACGTTGATACGCTGTCACTTTAATCCAATGCATCATGGGAGATGTAGTGTGATAACTGCCGCCGATGGCAGATAGACTTGCTTCTCTGAGCTTCATTGTTTTGTTCACTTGTTGGATTCTGTGGAAAGCTCCACCGCCAAAGACGAGCTTTACGAGCAGAATCAGAACAAGGAAGTGAAGACTTTAACCACTTCTGATTGGTCAGACTGATGACGTGTCATTAAGCCTCCAAGAATGATTGGTGAAGACAGTTAAAGGGGCGGGACTTTTCCAAAAACAGAGCTGAAGCTGCGGCTAAATCGCGGTACCGTCATTCTTATCAAAGTATCTTTAATAGAATCCAATAAACACAAAGAAAAAAGTATTTTATAATCTTTCATATTCCTAACTACTCCGTGTTTTATCAGGGCCTGTTTGGATGAACAGAGCTGAAATCCTGGAGATGGGAAATGTTTTTATATCAGTGAATGGGTCATTTCCCACGGCACACCTGACCATCTCCCACGGCGCACTAGGCTGAAAAACACCGTTCTAAACCGCTAGAGTCTCTGAATGCTGACAGCAAAGGCGAAAGTATAAAACCAGAAAAAAGCTAAAAAAGTGAGGGCAGAGCCTGTGGTTTAAACCTTTGGTCAGCCTCTGATTGGTTCCTGACGCTGCTCCGCTGTAGCGTGGCAGACCGTCCATACCGGACTGATTCTACTAGAACCTGGAGGTCAAACATGGTCAGGTTGTGTCTCAGAGAGAGAGCAGGGGTTTCAGACCGTCACCAAACCTTTGCTGGAGGAAGCGCGGGAGGCGGGGTTACTGAGGCCAAAGACACAGGAGCGGGCAGACGGGGTCTGGAGGACCTTCCGTCTTATTTGGACGAGCAGGAGTCCAGAGCGTAGCAGGAGTGGGGCAGCACGGCCCAGCGCCCCTGGCAAGACTGCAAAGGGATGGCGGTTTGTTGCTCAGGCGGACCGAACTGGACGAGGCAGCGAACACGGCAGCCGCAAAGGCAGAGGAGGGGCTAGTGACACAGGCCATGTAGATCATGGTGATCATGCCACAGCAGAGGAGAGAGAACAGAAGAAGAAGAGAGAAAGGAGGCGTGACACAGGAATGGACACGCCTCAAACTCTGACCTGTTCTCCTTCCCGTTGGGGATGACGGAGAGACGGTCCGCGTTGTTCCTGTCGCTGCACACATACGTGTTCCTGCGGGTCATGCCTGCTGACGCCGAGTTACTCTGTGGAGAGACGAAACGTTTGACGGTCTTCTGAAAAACATCTTTATGCAAAGCATCCCCAGTACATCCCAACAAAACACCACTCCACGTGCACATCTGTGTGTGTGTAAGTGATGCATTTGCTGCAAACACAAGATTTTATTTCCTGAAGTGTGTTCAGAGCACTGAGGAAAGACTGCATGGACGTCTCCATGACTCAGACATCCAGCTGTTGTTCCTGCTTACTCGGACCGTGACGGGCGTCCTCTTCCTTTTTCTGGCAGGGCGGAAAATATTTTCACATTTGTCCTATGGATTCTTTTTCTTGTAGGGCCTATCCCATGCCAAACTATTTAAGTGTATCATAATGTTCATTCCTCACTATAAACAAAGTGGTATTAAGGTCCATTCATCTCTGAGTATTCCTCTGAAAACCTGCTCTCTGAGCACCAGCCCCTCCCAATCTACCAGTGGGTTCTTTCATTGTGACATCACAAAGTGAGGAACCGCCCCTTCCAGGGAAAGTCTGTGCTGCCAGCTCCGCCCTCCAGGCTAACAGACACACCCACTTACTCAGTGGAGCTAGCGGTGATCGGCTAAACGCTTTCATTTATATGAAAGTTCAGATTTTTTCTTTCGTGGGAGAAAGACACGCTACTGAGGCCGGCTCTAGGATGATGTCATGAAATGGGCGATCCCACAAGGAGAGAAAGGCGGAGCCTCAGAGATTGAGTCAACTTACTTCTGGGTAAGAAAATGAGCTGCAAAAATAACTCATATTTCATAAAAAAAGGTTGAGTGTGCTAAAGGTCATATATGATCTGAAAGGCTAAAAAACAGCAGAATATAGGCCCTTTAAAGAGATAATAAATTACCCACAATGCACCTCAGCCCACTAAGACGGAGCGGTGTGAAGTCATGACCTGCATGCAGCCACAGTGTGGAGGTATTTGACAGGCTCCGCCCTCAGACTGATGACATCCCAGGATGAACCCGAGAAGGGGGGGCGGTCTCAGACAGCCTGAGCTCGGAGTACTCACAGCGGGGCCGGTGGTGCCCCCTTTCCTGCGGTCAGGGATGTCTGCCTTGTTGGGGTTGTTGGCGTTGCCCAGCAAAGGGCTGGAGGGGGGAGCGCCGCGTCCGCCTGGGGTGCTGGGTTTCTGGACGCCGGCCTCCTCCTTGGCGTTGCTTTCCCCTGTGGTGGTCTGACTCCTCTTTGGATGGGTCATCCCCGGAGGGACGTTCTGCCCGACTGCAGCCAGGAAGGAGCAGACAGAATCAGAGACAGATCTTTCCCCACATCCCTCTGATCGATGGATCAACAACGAGGTAAAAGCCACAACACAGTCCTCTCCATTAGATGATGGCGGCGGGCCGGCTCACCTTGCTCGCTGTATCGTCTCTGTTTGTGGTTGGAGGAAACACTTCTCTGGACTTTGAGGTGGGATGGCGACTGGCCGTTGAGCTCGCTGCTGGGTCTGGGTTTGGCCAAAGACGCATTACTGCTGGAGGCCGACTCGCTGGGCTCCAGCTGGAGGGCCAAACGCAAACCCGGCAGAAAAACCAGATCAGACCCGCAGCACTCTACATACAGTCTGAAATGTCTTTAGAATGGCAGCGGCAGTAAATGCACAACATTAGAAGTACGGTGGCGTCTGGCCACCGTACACCTCCGGCTGCCTGGTGCTCCTACCTCAGAGGCCTTCCTGCCCAGCAGCAGGTAGGTGGCTGTGAACTGGTCGTACTTCATCTTGGTCAGAGATTCCTGGATGTCCTCCAGCTTGTAGCCCATCCCCACCATCACATCTGCAACGACACCCGAGCAGGAACGTTTCAGAATAAGAGCCCTTCAAGCACAGCGAACACAAACCGGGACTTTTCCAACAAACAGGAATGAATCAATCATTTGAAACTGAACATGTATGGATCCTTTATGCAGCTTTACTCCCGATTTCCTTTGGTTGTTGGTGAAAGCTGAAGGGACCATTTGAGATTTTCCCGCCACAGACGGTTTGACCTTTCTGTGAAACGGGACTCATGAAAGATCGCTTTCAGGAGACAGATCACCGAGCGTCGGCAAGGGGACAGAGTCTGTTTGCCGTCAACACAGACATCTCAGACGAGAAATCCAGAAGATCTTAGCTTTCAGGATCTTCTTCTGGACTCCTCCACCAAGATCGGATCATGAGAAGCCAAACAAGCGGTTCTCATTTCCTCGGCTGTAAAAAGCTTTCCTGGTGTTTAGATAAAACAAAGCGAGAACATCCTTTTCCTTCTTCCGTTCATCCGTTTCTGGGTCTCTGGAAGAGAAAGACTTTTTTGCACCAACCCTTAAATGTTTCAATGGAGGCCTATGGTGGCGTGTGGAGGGGCGTGGAGGGCCATGGAGGCGTGTGGAGGGCTGTGGTGGCGTGTGGAGGCGCGTGGAGTTGCGTGGTTGCGCGTGGAGGCGCGGTTGCGCGTGGAGGGCCATGGAGGGGCGTGGAGGCGCTTGGTGGCGTGCGGAGGGGCGTGGTTGCGCGTGGAGGGGCGTGGTTGCGCGTGGAGGCCTGTGGATGTGCGTGGAGGGGCGTGGAGGAGTGTGGTTGCGCCTGGAGGGGCATGGTTGCCCGTGGAGGGGTGTGGAGAGGCGTGGTTGCACGTGGTGGCATGTGGGGGCGTGTGAAGGGGTGTGGAGGGGCGTGGAGGCGCGTGGTGGCATTTGAAGGCGTGTGGTAGCGTGTGAAGGGACGTGGTTGCGCGTGGTGGCGTGTGGAGGGGCGTAGGGGCATATGGAGGGGCGTGGAGGCGTGTGGAGGGCTGTGGAGGTGTGTGGAGGGACGTTGAGGCGTGTGGAGGCGCGTGGTGGCGTGTGGAGGAGCGTGGAGGCGTGTGGAGGCGTGTGGAGAGGCGTGGTTGCACGTGGTGGCGTGTGAAGGGGTGTGGAGGGGCGTGGAGGCATTTGAAGGCGTGTGGTAGCGTGTGAAGGGACGTGGTTGCGTGTGGAGGGGCGTAGGGGCATATGGAGGGGCGTGGAGGCGTGTGGAGGGCTGTGGAGGTGTGTGGAGGGACGTTGAGGCGTGTGGAGGCGCGTGGTGGCGTGTGGAGGAGCGTGGAGGCGTGTGGAGGGGCGTGGAGGCGTGTGGAGGTGTTTGGAGGGCTGGGTGGCGTGTGCAGGGGCGTGGAGGCGTGTGGAGGGCTGTGGAGGCGTATGGAGGGGCGTGGAGGCGTATGGAGGGGCGTGGAGGCGTATGGAGGGGCGTGGAGGCGTGTGGAGGGGCGTGGAGGCGTGTGGAGGGGCGTGGAGGCGTGTGGAGGGGCGTGGAGGCGTTTGGAGGGGCGTGGAGGCGTGTGGAGGCGTTTGCAGGCGCATTTTCTTGACGAAGAAAACCCGTTTTCTATGTGTTTAGTGAATCAAAGGTTGAGAAGAACTAAACGATGCTTTACTCTGCAGCCGTTATGCTGTTTTAATTTTTGTCTAAGTGTCCATCAAACTGATCTGACTTATGATTGGTTAGTTCACACGAGCAACAGCTGGATGAAGCGCAGCAGCGAATGTAGTCTGACATGTTTATGCATGACAAACACACGATGCCACCTAGAGCTTCATGTGTGGAACTACACTTCAGTGGAGAGTTTCTCCATGTGGGAACATTAATCCAGACTCCAAGACTTCCAAACAGCAGGAACGCCAGCAACTGGCCAACATAACACACACACTGCTGTGGTGGACATGTGTGCGTGACAGGGACCTGTCCGCCTTAGCCCAACAGAGTGCGGGACGGGCTCCGGCGACCCCGTGACCCCAAAAGGGATAGAAGATGGATGGACGACATTGTTTGCATCACACGCTCTCCCCCTCTCCTCCCTAAAAAATTTCCTCTCCCGGTTGACCTGGCGCTCGCTCTGACACGTGTGCGTGTTCAGAAAAACCACAGCTGCGGTTACGCAACACCCCCTCCCTGACGGGAAGGCCTCCTCTGTTGTTCTGCTGCTGTGCTCGTGTTCATTTATTCATCCTCGTGGCTCAGCTCTGCTTCTGGAGCTCCTCAGTTTGACATAAAGACGTTCTAAAACAGTCACAGCTGTTCGTCCCTCAGGCCAAAAGCTGCAGAGTTGCACATCGTGGACGGCAGAAGGCCTGTTCGTTTCAGCCGTGCAGCTTTCTGAATCTTTCCCACCTATTCTCTTCTGGTCTGTGATGTCCAGCTCCGGCTCCGTGTACGGCTTCAGCTCGTCCTCCTCAAACCCGGCGTTGATCCATCGATCCTTCATGATTTGCTGCAAGCCAAAGGAAACCATCAGCACCTCAGACCCAGAATTCATGACCTCCCCCTCCTCAGATTACAGATCACTGCAGTTTTCAGGTGAACGACTCTACTTTCACTCCATTTCCATGCATGTGGATTCAGACACTCAGGGGAACTTCACTGACCGGTCAGCTGTGGCGCTTCAATAAAGGCCGACCTGACCCGCCTCCCCATTATTGACCCACCGGGCCGTCAGTGATGAAGCAGCTGCAGGTCAGCCACGGCTCTGAACCAGAACCAAACCCCCTACGAACTTTAAATGTTTTGGTAACCTCGGCTTTGATCGGCCCTGAAATGATTTCCTGATCTGAGGACAGGGTCGGCAATCGCCGCCCACAGCCCCTCCCTCATGAAGCTGCGGCCATCGATTACTTTAAAATGAAAACGCATCGCACTCATCACTTCACTTTGGCTTTCTTCTTCTACAGGTTTTTTTTACGTCTTTGAATGAAAGAATACAAATAATGAATTGTGTTGTGTTAAAAGTGAAGACTGTGCATGAGCAGGGGAGGATGAGAGGATGAGGAGGAGGAGGATGAAGGGCACTCTTGTATGACGTAGATGAGATGGCGAGGTGGGTGGGGGGTTAAGAACTAAGAGGAATATTTACGTTCTCAGCGTCCTCCCTCACCTCGAGAGTACCCCGCTTGGCCGGGTTGAGGACCAGGAAGCGTTTGAGGAGGTTCTCGCAGTCGGTGGACATGTAGAAGGGAATGCGGTACTTCCCTCTGAGGACGCGCTCCCGCAGCTCCTGCAGGGTGACAGAGCGGCAGGGTGAGGGTGGAAGCACGCTCGCCGTCTCAAACCAAAGGTTTACGTGAAATCTACGCAGGTTGTAACCCTTGTGCTATCCAAGGCACTTAAACGTTGGGAGTTGGGTCATCTAGACCCACTAGACAGTGCTCTGAAACTTTTTTCTTCAATGATTTGTGATCTTCACTGGTGTCCATGGATTACATGAAATCTTTCCACCTTTATCCACCTTTGTCATGGTAGGGAGAACACGCCAATGTAAGGGTGGGGTCATCTAAGATAGCACAAGGGTTAATCAAATGTGACAGCAACTACACAACAGCTGCGTGTGAGACTTGTGAAGGGTCCAAACGGGGGGGCTCCTGTCCAAGAGAGGGCCAGCAGCTCCCCCGCTTTTACCCGTCCAGCTAGGCTTCCAGATAACAGTTCAGACAAAGATCATGTTAGGAAAACAAAACTAGCGATAAAGAATATTCGGCCTGCAAAGGACGCCTCGCGGGCGCCGTCCCACCTTCAGGTTCTGTCCATCGAAGGGCAGCGAGCCGCTGACTAGCGTGTACAGGATGACCCCCAGACTCCACACGTCCACCTCCGGCCCGTCGTACTTCTTGCCCTGGAACAGCTCCGGCGCCGCGTATGGCGGCGAGCCACAGAACGTGTCCAGCTTGTTGCCCATGGTGAACTCGTTGCTGAAGCCAAAATCTGCGATCTTTATGTTCATGTCTGCGTCGAGGAGGAGGTTCTCGGCCTGCAGAGGGACACGGGATACTTCAGGAGCTGGAAATCTTTCCAGGAAGAAACAAACACCAGCTCTGAAGAAAGTGACTTCTGTCCCCTTTTGTGCTTGTCACGCTAAAAACACGACCCTGTTCAGAGCAGCTCGGGGACTCTCAGCTCAAAGACCCCCTCAGCAAAAGCTCAGAGCCGATTTTAAAGGATGATTTATAAACAACAGACACCGTTAGGAGCCGCCGGGAGCAGACAGATACGACCTGCAAATCTAACTTTTCTGGCCTGTTTCTCCGATTCTTCCGCTGCTCGTTGACTCGCTGCTGCTTTAGCTGGAAAATAAACCCGTGAGGTCTGTAGAGTTGAAAGTCTCCAGAGCAGAAGAGGGTGGAGCTGCAGGAGGACTGTTTGGTTTATCCACCTGACGGGCAGACACACCCCATGGTTACCGTCTCTCCGTGAGAGCAGCGCCCCCATCACATCGACGAAGCTCCTCAGGTGCTGAGGCTGCCGTCAGCAGAGAGAGGAACCCAGATACGGAGCAAAGGTGGATCGTTTGTTCTGGGAATCATGAAGGGACCCGGTTGAGGGTTAAGGAGACCGAGGAGGAGCGCTACAGATGCTCTGGGATGTGGGCGGGGCTTCCGTCACTTGTGACATCAGTTGGCCCTGACCTTTCCTTCTGACTGACCCATCCGTTCCCCTCACAGACGGGGGCGTTTTTGAAGGTGGCGTGTGGCTTCTCTGAACTCACCTTGAGGTCACGGTGAACGATGTGCTTCTGGTGGCAGTACTGCACGGCTGACACGATCTGGAAAGAAGCAGACTGCAGCTCAGTTTCTCAGGGTTAGAAGATGTGAGAGGATGTGGTAAAGGATCAGATGTGGTCGACTCGGGCAGGAAGGTGGAGCCAGACGCAGCGATGGGGGGTGTGAAGACGAAGGCTGCTGTGTGCAGCAGCAGGTTCCTGTTTTCTTTAGGAGGACATTGTCAGAAAATGTCCCAGAGGCTAGAGCCTCAGCAAAGAGCCTGTTTCTGCAAGCCTCACAGGTTCCTGAAGTAACCGAATGGAACAGTAATCTGCAGAGGTCTGCTGATGGGATGGCGGCTTGATGGACAGACGTTTGTCTCTCCAGAAAACCTGTTGCTGCCACAGATGAGTTAAACAGACATCAAGCGACGCCTGAGGTTCTCGAAAGGCTCTGGTCCTCCAAAACGCTGCAGCAGGACTCTGCCAACCAAGGGCGGTGGGGGACACGGGGGCCAGTTTGGACATTTGTCAACATGTTTTGACGGCAGAGATGCTGCTGTCCAGTGAGACGTGCCAGAGACAGAGAGGAGCAGAGGTGTGAAACCAGAACACTGCAGGAGGGGGGCGGGTTGGTACCTGTCTAAATTTAGCTCTGGCCTCCTTTTCCTTCATTCTTCCATGTGCAACCAGGTAGTCGAACACCTCTCCTGCAAAAAACACAAACAGAGGAGAAGAGTTAGAGAAAGTGGAGGGGAGAGCGAGCAGGAACCTCGTAAAAATAACTTCTGGTGCAGCTGGCGTTCACGGCCTCCAGGGCAACGCTCCTCCATATTGAAGGCACTCTTGGCGTTGCTTCCTCCATACTGAGCCCCTCCTGAAGGCACAAAGCTGCTGCAACATCCTTTCCTCTGCAGGAACGTCAGCGCTACAAACGTGACCGCAGCCACTCGTGTGCTAAAGGAGCTCTGGAGGCCGGCGTGCGGGCGTGCGTGCGCGCCAAGGCCAATAACAGCACAGAACACGCAGCAAACACGGTGCCGAGTCCTCCAAACGTGGAGCAGCAGCTGCACTTCATCGCTGCAGTCAAGCAGCAGTGTATCTGCCTGCTCTTCTGAGGACAGAGGATCAGGCTGAGATGTGGCTGTCAGTGAAATCCGAATGGAAACGGTCTGCCGTGTAGAGGAAGGCCACAAACATTCGCCTTCCGCCTTGAACACAGCCCACGGCCTTCACATGCTGCTTCATCACAAACATTCAGAGCATCCTGATGAAGCCTTGGACCAACATCATCATCATTGGTTCCTCTTCCACCTGTTTGGTGTTCAGAGGAGCTGCTGCAGCAGAGAATGCTTTCAGAAAGGACCGACTCTGAAGAAACTCATCTGGACTGCAGCAGTGCTGTTCCAGAGGAAGGGGAGCAGAGCTACAGGCCGGCTGGAGCCATTCCTGCCTGAAGGTCATCAAGGTGATCCCCAAATCCAGGCCTGGAGGGCCGGTGTCCTACAAGTTTTCCAAGCATCCTGCCATTGAAGCTCCTTACTGGCTAAACACACCTGATCTAGGTTATCAACAGCAGATAAGGCAGGGTGTCTGGAAAACCAGCAGGACACCGGCCCTCCAGGCCTGGATTTGGGACGCCTGGTCTACATGGAAACAAGGAGCTCCTCAGGAAGCATCAGCTTCAGCTATTGCAACAAACCATAATGCATCTGAATTCACTGAAAAGACGTGGCTTCAGAGTCAAACCTGAGATCAATGATGAGGAGGAGGAGGAAGACATCTAACAAAAGGTGGATTTCCCTAAACCTGCAGACTTCCGTCCTCCAGCCTTCAGCAACATGTCGTGACCCAGAGAAGGTACGGGGTCATCCCAGCAGAACCTTCATCATTGTCCTTCCTTCAGCATTGCTCTGATGTGCAGAACGCACGCATGAATCACATGACCCTCTTTGTTTTCAAACACCGTCTGCACTGAGCAGCACTTCTTCATCAACTCACTTTTACTATACATCGTCCCAACAGACCCGCTCCAATGAAAACAGAGTTTGGTTCTGTTTATTTCTGAAAAATAAGACTAAAATAGCATTTCTGAGTATTTCTTTATTCAAATCGTTGTGAATCAGCAGCAGATGAAAAAAATCCAGTTTCAAAAGAGCTGCTACAATCAGCAGGTAACAGTCTCCTAACTCCGCCCCTTTCTGATGCAGACAAACAGATCCATGACCGTACTCGTTTTCCTGGTCTGAGCTGGAATCTGGATCTAAACTGGACGGCTGCATGGCTACGATATTGCTGCCATTTCTTACATTAGTGTTAGCTTAATGGCGTGAGGAGCTGCAAGCTAGCGGAAGACAGACGGATGATGGGAGGGGGGTGGGCCTTCTCAGTGCCAAAGGTCCCGCCCACAACTCAGAGGTGAGTTTCTAATGAACTCAAAAGAGCACTATGAGAACAGCTTGAACACGGATCAGCAGACGATCAGAGTCGGTCTTTAATGTAAAGCAAAGACGCGCAGCCTAAAGACAAAAGTTTCTCCTTCAGGAAAATGTCTCAGCTTGTTGGTTTCAAAGCTCAAGCTGATGGTTTAATGTGAGCAGAGATGCTTTGTTCAGAAAAACCACAGTTTGGGTTCAGGTGTGTGAATCTTTCGGGAGACCGTGAGACCATAACGAAGAAGACACAGACGCCGCCTCACCTCCGCTGGCGTACTCCATGACCAGGTAGAGCGTCCGGTCCGTTTCGATCACCTCAAACAGTTTGACTGGAGGAGAGAAGGAACAGAAGAACCAGATCAGAGGCAGTCATTCACGAAGACGGAACATCAGCTGGTTTCTGTGTGCGGGGGCCGGACGTGGGGGAGTCCAGAACACCTTCAGCAGCAGCAGCAGATGCCAGAGACTGAGGAGCGGCTTGGAGCTGCTCTGCTAAATATAGAAGAGGTGGGATGATGGAGGACAAAGACATGCGGTTCAGAGAATCAGCCGCTGCAGCCGGATGTCTGCGGAAAACCAAAGCCTTTTGGAGTCCGGTAAAGACGCTTCCGCTTTACAGAAGCTGCTGTGGATGAATTCAGCCGCTCCTGCACAGCTCTCTTATTCTGTTGGAGTTTCAGCACAGAGGCTGATGCCGTTTTCCGCAGGCCGGTCGGTCTGTGGGTCCACGTTCAAGCCCGCAGCAGCTTCTGCAGCACCGACCGGCTGGAGCTGCAGAAGCTGCCGGTTAGCCTTTGATTTGGCTGAAGCCAATACCTCACAAACACAGAGAAACCTGCTTAAGAAACACATAAGACCTCTAGAAGCTCTGGATCATTACCAACATGTGCGATATCTGGTCTGGAAAGGGCGTCTGACGTCTGTATTCTGACTTTACATATATTTATAGAAAAATCCTGCATTTTTATCTTCAATCTTGACTTCTACACATCCTTTTAAACGTCTGGAGAGAATTTCCTTGATTCTGGTGTTTACGGCTTCAGACGTTGCGCTTGTGTGCCACGATAACAACAAAACTATTTTCCCATTTAACAATGATTCAAACCAGCAGTCTGCTTCTGTGGAAGACGTTTCCTACAGACGACTGCGTGGGGAAGAGTTGGAAAACAACAAAACAGAAGTAGCAGAAAAAGCCGCTTTCATTTAAAAACAACCTCGTAGACAGACAGACAGACAGACAGACAGACGTCAGATCAAATGTTGTCCAGAAAACTCTAAGAGCTTCAAAGACCCAAACCCAGAAAGGTGGTTCTTCATGTAACAGGCGGTTTTACTTGAGCTCAGGTTTTAATGCAAAGGCCTGCGATGTGCTGACATCAGGTTGCTTCTCTTTCAGTTCTCCATTCAGGACTTTCCATGTCTGGAACATGACGTGAAAAGAGCAGCTGACCATCCAGCATCAGTAAAGTCCTGCATTCTTCAAAAGAACAAAGCTCTTCTTTTTGGGAGGGAAACTCAAAATGCAGCATTCTGTATTTTACATTCACGACTCCTCTCATCCAGATTGCACAGCATCATATTAGCATGAGGCTCCCTGATGAGCAGATCTGGTGGGTTATCACAATGTTTATGTCTTGGAGGTTACTGCTGATGCCCTCCACACCTTCACAAACGTTCAGTAGACCATCTGGTGGGACGTGTCTTTCATGTCAAAGCTCATTTTCTATCAGATTTATGCCTGTGGAACAGCCTGAGGACGCGAGGCCTTCATCCACTCTGGAAGTTTTAAGAGCAAACCTTGAACGCATCTTTTCAGTAAAGCTTTTACAAAGTTTTTACTTGTCCACATGTTTTCATTTGATTATATACGTCTTATAAACAATCAATTGGATTTATTGGTTGTACTGGAAGGATGTTTATGTGTTGGGTTTTTATTATTATTATTTTTACTATATCAACTAGAATTTTTTATCTTACTAATATCTATTTTATCATGGGAAGCTCTGTAGCAGGAAAAGTGCTCTATAAACAAAGTTGAATGTCAGACGACCTTTTTGATTGACTCTGTGTTCTGAGTGGCTTTCAGGGGTTATTGATCACTATTTCTGTCATAATGAGACCTAAAAATCAAATCAACTACTTACCAATATTAGGATGATTCAAGATCTTCATTATTCGGACTTCTCTGAAGAGCTGAAAGAGAGAGAAACCACTCTCAATGTCAAACTAGCAGGACAGTTTGTCCTCCATCAGGATATTAGAACAATGACAGAAAAACACCAGAGACCTGAGGAGCAAGGTCACTGCAGGTCAAGCTCTCAGCAAACGCTTTCTACATTTTAAGCAGTCACTGTTCAAAATGTACCTAAGCAGAGGAGGAGGAGGAGGAGGAGGAGGAGGAGGCAGGCTTCTGAGCTCCCGCTTTTCTCAGCCCATTAATGAAAAGTTTTTAAACAAAAATGGTGGAAGAAGTAATTACAGCTGAATCATTTTAGTGTCAGAGCAGCAGAAATTATTTTAAACCAACATCACACGGCCGCGGTGCTGAGGTATAGCGGTCGACCTCTGGTCAGAAGACCCCAGGATTAGTTCCACAATCACCCGCCCGTGTGTCTTTGAGCAAGACACTGAACCCCCCCAATGCTCCTGGTGGTTATAGGTTGGCGCCAGTGTTGGTTAGCGGAGTCGCCATCAGATTTTGAATGTGACTAAAGTCCTTCGGTCCTTAAAGGGTCTAGATCACACACAATCATCGTTTTGAGCTGTTAGGTGTCTTTTAATGTTCATTTCTCACTAAAAACAACCGTAAAGTATTATTTTGATCCATTCACTCATCTCTGAGTATTCCTCAAAAAACTGTCTCTCTGAGCACCAGCCCCTCTCAATCCACAGAAACAAGTGGGTTCTCACATTGTGACATCACAAAGTGAGGAACAGCCCCTTCCAGGAAGAGTCTATGCTGTAAGCCCCGCCCCCAGGCTAATAGACACACCCACCTACTTAGTGAAGCTAGTGGTGATCGGCTAAACGCTTTTATTTATATGAATGTCCAATCTTTGCAAAAGTTCAATTGTTTTGTTTTCAACATTGTGTTCAAACTCAGACACGATGCTGAGGCCGACTCTAGGATGATGTCATGAAATGGGCGGCACCCACAAGGAGAGAAAGGCGGAGCCTCAGAGATCGAGTCGTCTTAGTTCCAGGTAGGAGCCGAAAATAACTCGTTATTTTAAAAAATGTTCTTTAGTGTGCCAAAAGATCATATATAATCATATGTGTGGATGTAGTTTACTATAAAAGGCTTCAGAACAGCAGGATTTAGACCCTTTAAGTTTAAAACAAGGTGGAACTATATAGGTATACAGTGTTCCCGTGTTCATGTTCAAATTCCAGATGTTTTAAGGAAGAACATTTTCACACTTTTCTCTGTTTAAACTCTCAAAGTTCAAACCTTCATAGAAAAATAGTCCAGTTTTATAAAATGAAAAAGATCTACATGTGATCAAATATGTAAGCAGATTTGGCAAACTGAACGGATTCCGGACAGGAGACACGGTGCGGAACAGACAAAGTCTACAGCCAATCAGGATCCAGAACACAGTGCCAGGTTTCAAAGCATGCAAAACAGCACTGAAAAAAAATGCCATTTTTGGTTACCATATATGCAGACGTTTAGACTCCTTAATTTGATCCAAAAACATGTTCATGTTGAGCACTTTTGGTGATGAGGTCACAGCTCAACCCTTCGGGAAACTCCCTCCACCCTGACCCGTGGAAACGGCCTTCAGAGACCTCCTCAACCTCCACCACACTTGATTTGGTTCAAGTGTACATCAACCACAGAGTGAAGTTCTTTTCCCGGTCCGGTTCCAGGAGCAGCGGGTTTACAGGCAACACTGGAATCTCTCCTCAGCTGGAACATCCTGAGCCAATAAATCATTGTCCGTGTCTAGCTCCCACATTTACCAGCACAATCAGCGTAATGTGATTGCAGAGCTCCAAAGTGCATTTGACTGTTTTGTTTGAAAACGGTTCACAGGTACAGAATTTCCTTTTTTTTTTTTACTCATCGTAATAATTCTGGTGGTTTCTTCTGACTTCGAGAGCAAACCTTTCGTTTTCTTCACACCTAAAACAGTGGGTCTCTTCATTGGTCAGACTGCTGCTTGTGCGTCCGAATTCTGTCTCTGAGCAGGGACCGTTCCCAGAGACGCCATCACAGATGCCATCGCCCACTCAAACCCCCAGGACCCCCCCCTTCTGCCCCAGTCTGCTCAGCTGGTGTCACCCTGAGGGGCAAACAGATGGCAACAAACAGCGGGCGCCGCTTTCAGACCAACACTCTGAACGCCGGGCTGACACGACACACTCGGTTACACAAGTCAATAGAGATATGGCTGATGGGTCACATGTGAAGTTCCCCACAGAGCTTCATGGGTGGTAAAAGCTGATCTGAGGGGAACCAGCAGAAACGCAGTCTGAACGTCAGCTCTGGTGTCACAGGAACACTTTTTCAGTCTTCTGAGCCGCATTCAGAAACATGTGTGCACGTTTAGATCAATGATGGGTGGCATGTTCTAGCTCAGCGTTCATTCGGGTTCTTGTAAAAATGGTTCCTCAGGTGCAGAGCCTTTCAGGGATCCAGACGTCTGTTTGGAAAGGTGAACACATTTCTACAGCTTGAGGATCTTCTGTTTCTGGCCAGTGACACAGAGGAGACAAATGTCTTCTCTGACACGGTGACAAAGACAACGTTTTGTTGAATCCGTTTTCTGAATCACGACTTTAACAGTTGAACTGCATCGTCAGCAAGAGCTTCAGGAGAAGAGATGCAAAACAAAAGTGGTAAACAGGAGCAGGAAGTCTGCAGACAGCGAGGGGGGGGGGTGCGTCAGTCTGTGACTTCCATGTGTCAATCATCTCTTCTCACAATACTCTAAGAAAGTGTCGAGGAGTAAAAGGCTTCAAGCTGGCTCCGCTTTTCACACAACAGGAAGCGGCTCTGATCAACTCGGTTTCCTCAGAAATACTCATGTGAACATATCTGCGCTGCAGAACAGAAATTTGATCAATAACTACAAGTAAAATCTAAAATACTGGAACACAGAGACGAATGCAGGACCAAGGTGCACTGGGGTTACGTACCACTGCTGCAATGGAGCACGGCTGTCTGAACCACATGCAGAACTGCTTAACCCAACATCTGGAAGAATACATTGAAATTCTAATGCATCTGTGCTCTACTTTGGGAGAAGCCTTTAAAACCATCTTTGGACCGAAAATGATTACCTCGCCAGAAATTCCTTAGAGGTAATCATCCTTCATTCTCTAAACATCCACTCTTTAGGGGATTTTAGCATGTTGTCCCGTCGTCGTTAGCATGGTGGCCTGTTAACAGCCTGAGTTGACTTTCATAGAAACATCTGGAACACCAAAGCAGCTCCTGTTCTTCATTAACCTTTGACAGCAGTTCCATCTCAGAAGCTGATTAAAATATTTTTTCAAGTAAAAATAGCATAAGTCGTTTCCCGCTAACAACAAATAGAGGGCGCTGTCGGCATCTGTTTTGGTATTTGATACTGACAACAACGCAGAAGAAAAGGCACCGTCTAATTTAAACGAGGAGAATCTGTTCTCCTCCCGAACTAATATGTTTTTCTTATTTGCAGCGACACATTTTTGATCTTGTTATTTTTTCCTCCTCAGACTAACGCAGGACAGCAAGTCATCAAACTGGGTTACAGACCGTATAGAAGGTAAAGATCGCCACAAAAAAAAGTCTCTGAAAGATCTCATGAACCCAGACATGGAGCAATGAATACCAATGCGTGTGACAAAAACAAGGCAGCGGACACGAGTTTGACACCTTCGGTGTGAACGCAGGGTTGTGGCGTGACGTTCACGATCCACTGATCCCGTTTTAGTCCTGACCAGTGTCCTTCCTTGAATCCCTTAAGAAGTTCCTGTAAACTGCATTTCTGTCTGTTCAGCTTCTTCACCTCCGGTGGGAAACCCTCCACTCAAAGTCCGATGAACCCACCCTGGATGAGAGGTGAAATGTTTTACAACCAGGGTGGTTTATTCTGAACATCCCATAATAGTCATTTAGTAGTTCATGCCTTACCAATGAAATAAAACTGTGATGTGTTTTCATTAAATTGATAAACCTATTTCCATCTGTAGTAATGTCGGTGTATTCTTTCAGGCAGAGGTTTCCGGGGTAACGAGGATGCTGACCTTTAACCTCCAACCTGAAGCAGACTGGATCAGGTCTGACCGGACCTGAACGGCAGCGCCGCATTTCTCTGCCGACAGCTGAAGGACGTCTGCTCCATTTTCTGCTTTTGCAAACTCCAAACCACTTAAGTTCGTCAGGATTTCCGGAAACGACTGATCATGCCAGTTTACCCAAACATCACCTGGATGGAACAGATGTGCCCCCCCCCCCATTGTAAGATTTGACATCAAAAAGCGCCCTTAAAATATGATCCTCCATTAATATTCATTACAGGCCTGTTAAAAAATGAAGATGAAGAGTCCTCAACTAAAATAGAATGGAGGGAGTGTATTTCTGGAAAGGTGACAAGAGCAGAAACGTTTCTGTGTTTCTGAATCCAGAGAACGTCACAGCTTCAAAGCTCCAACTCCTTAAAATAAACATGACAGGAAATCTGAAGCAAAAGCGTTTGGTCTGACAAACCCTAACCTAAAGACAGCGAGCTTCAACAACAAAAGGCCCCGGCGCTTTTCCCTCTCTGACATGACTCGTGTTTTTCCTGTCAGCGCCGGGTCACAGCCAGTGCTTGAGGGCCCAAATCCCCCCCCCCAACGATGGCCACAAATCAATGGAGCTGTGGAAAAACTGATGGAAAACCATGGGCCGGCTGCTGAGAGAGGAGGCCAGCAGCCGGACCCGGCTCTTCCTGTCCGTCCGTCCCACCCACCCACCCACCCACCAAAGAGCCTCCAGAGCTGCAGAGACCAGGACCAAGCGGCCCCAGACTAACCCAAGGACAGCTGGGCCAAACCCCCGCCAGACCACTCCCCCATAGGGGGGCTGAAGCCGAGACTTACATTTAAAAAGGCAGAGTCACTTCCTGAACAAAAGAAATGAAAGTCACAATAGCTGAGTTTCCATCACACATATACGCAATGATTAGTGAACTTCTAGAAATGTACAAAAAAAAAAAACACAATTTCACAATGACACCGTTTTAATTAAATCCTAATTATGTCAATATACACAAAGCGACTCCCCCCAAAAGTCATTAAGAAACACGGATGTGATCAATACTTTGACAGCAGATACTTTCACATTTCTGCCACGGCTCTAGCGCTCATCATCATCTATCAAAGGAGACGTCGGCGTCTTCTTCAGGCCGTGGAGCGGCGAGCTCCTTACATGTGGGAGGGGCTACGGATAAAGCCGTTTTGGGAAATGGTGGTTGGTGATTTTTCAGAGGAGCTGTGGATCCAACAATTCCACATGACACGCTCAACTTCTGATGAGCCGTGACACAAGAAGGGCATCGCCATCCGGTTGTTGGTCACATGACTCATTTCATTTGAAAAGTGTTTCCATTGTAGTTTAGTGGAATGTGTTAATTTGGATACTCCTCAAAAACCACCAGGCGCTAAAACGTTTTTTTTCTGATAAATGCGAGTTTTTTCTAAATAGTCATGTTTCCCAAAGGCAAATTTATTATCGCAAATACAATTTGCGCAATTTCACGGCCAATAGAAACGGAGCTAATGCCAGTTTGCAAACTGATGACAAAGAGTCAAAAAGTGGAAGCAGGAAAACTGATTTTCTATTCCATCACCGGTTTGGAAAAATGTCAACAAAAGCAACATTTCAGAGGGAAAACATCTGAAACTGATTAAGCATTGACAGTGCAAAAAAGACCCACAATGCAACAGTTTACAGGAAGTTTACATGCGTCGTCTGCAGAGGAAGACACATTCGGTTTCCTGTAGTTCCAGTCATTATGACTTCATCTGCTGCTCGTCTTTAACGAGTCAATTACTTCTGCCACAGAGTAACCGTTCAGCAGGAGAAAAGAAGAATGATAATTACCTTCTGTAGGCTGTTGGGGTTCAGCTGAGTCTTGTCTATGATCTTAATAGCCACCTGTGGAAGAAAAACATGGTGTGACAAATGCAGAGGAAGCCCAACGCTCACCACAGAAATCCAGAGGCGAGCCAAGAGGCTGAAGATCTAACCATGGAGACGTAAGGGACACGGGTCAAAGGGCCACAGCCAGCTTTACAGCCTGTTCACCCCCCCCCATTTTACCACCGATTCGTGCAGAACCAGCAGGACGTGAAGCTCTACATGTGTGTGTGTGTGTGTGTGTGGGGGGGGGGGGTGAAGGCAGTGGTTTGAAATCCTCCTGATGCAACAAAACACCTTTAAACGTAGATTTGAGATTGATATGCAACAGAAGCCCCTCTCCTTCTGTGACCCCACACTTCAACAGAACCAACAGGCTCGTGAACAAACGGGGGTCATAACCGCCACACCATCACCCCCCCACCCTCAGACCTCAGCCTATTAGCTCTGAGGACGCCCTGTACGCATGCTTGCAGCAAGGCGCTTGTGCAATGAGACTGGAACACATTTACCTGTGCAGGTGTGTTCCAGCACAGCTGTGTGGCCTGTACATGCTTTGGGGAGAGTGGACGGACAGCTGTGCGTGTAAGCTGCACATACTTAAAGCATGACCCTGAATCTAAACACCGCGTCATGTCAACTGCTGCAGATACTCCCGCTCTGGGAAACTCACCTCCCTGCCCGTGAGGATGTGCCGGGCCAGTTTGACTTTGGCGAAGTTGCCCTTGCCGATGGTTTTGAGCAGGCGGTAGTTTCCGACGTGGGGTGGCTGCGACTCGTCGGAGCTGCGGGTTCGAACGCCGGTCCGGCTGGAGCGCGTGCTGAGGTCCGAGCGGCCGTTGCTGTGCGTAGTGTGCTGCAGAGAGGACATCCTGTTAGAGCGTCTCCGTGCGTCAGCTGTGACCTATTCCCTTCCATTAAAACCACCACAAACATTCATTCTGCTCTTCTTCCAGCATCCACAGATGTCTGACCGACTCATTTCCCAGCATCCATTACATTTCTTGGCTTTAAAAAAAGAAAGTTATTAGAAATTTTTAATTAACGCTATTAAAAACAGGGAAGCTGCCAATCAATCCACAGCTTTTTAGATGACATCAATGACGTTTTCACCTCTGAGCACGTCATTAAATAAAACACGCATCGGTTCCATCAGACGTAGTTTTCCAACGTTTCCATATTCTCCAGGAGCTTCCAACACAACAGGAACTGTGTCACATGACCTCCAAACTACAGCCAACACAGACGTGAACTCTGAAAGGAGCTCCATTGTTCTGTCACTGTTGCTAATAAAGATTCAGGCCGTCTTCTGCATCACAGCATCGTTCCCTCTCATTCTAACTTCAGGCTGCAAATAAACTGAGGATGAAATGGAGAGGAGGTCGAGGAATGCAGCGGGGGAATCAAACCAGTGACCTCCGACCTGCACCTTTATCTAGAACCCGGAGAAGAAGCTCTCGGCTGTGCTGACAGAACAGCCAAACAAAGATTGATTTTTTTTGACAAAAAGGGACAGATACTCGGCGTGGCCCGAGTATCGACGGCCCGGCTGCCGCCTCGTTCGCAGCGGTGGTGCTCTGGACTCCACCCCGAGCCTAACTGCCCCATTCACCCTGCACACAAACACACATGCAGAGAAAGGGAGAGACAATCGACAGCTCGCTGAAGTTATTCCAACAGATCTGTTAACTCTGAATGTTCAGAGACTCTGGATGTTTGTTCATTAAACCGTAACACAAGGTTTGCCATAATCCAACATTCCTGGAGACACCATTAACCACAATAGGGTCACTTCAACTCCACTAAGCAGCACAAACATGCTTTAAGTCACTACAGGAGTATTTTGGGAGCGCTACAGTCAAAGCAGTGGAGATAAAAATATCAACTAGGATAAGGTCACTGTTGAGCACTGCTGGCAGGAAAAGCACGTCCGTGGCGGGATTGGGATGCAGTGCTGACCCGCTCGCCACTTCAGACCAACACGGAGGAAAACATTCCCAACTCTAAAGCATTCAACCAACGGTTTCATCCAACAACTTCCTGCAAGACGTCCTCTACGAACACAGAGAGACCCCTTCCTATGTTTTACTCACAAAGCTGCGATGTCTCCGGGTGGCCTGAGAGCCCGTCATGTTTTCCACAGGACGGCACTTTGCCCTCTGAGGATGCCCACAGCCCCGCACAGACCAGAGCCCCACAAGCACAGAGAGGAAGAGGAGAACCGATGAAGCTCAGCCTGCTGCAGGCAAGCAGGGAACAGCCGTCCTTTCAAAATAAAGCCTGGGATTCTGATCTGAACATCCCCGTTTCATAAAAAATACACATTAAAAGGTAAAGTAGATATTCTTCAAACTGCTTATACTCCTGATTAAAGACCCACTCCGGTGAATATGGGGTTTTTAACACGTTCGTGTGGCTTTTTTCTAATGATGGAGCACATTTATTAAGAAAATTTAGATCAAAGAAATAATGTTGTTTGAAAAAGCTTGTAGTCTTAACGTACAAACTACAGTGGGCGGGGCCAAATTCTCCCTGCTCCGCCCCTTTCTGATCATCCACTGTCAGACAAATAGATCCGTGAACGTCTTTGTTTTCCTGGTCTGAGCTGGAATCTGCACATAAACAAACAGGACTCTGCACCAACGGTCCCGCCCACAACTCAGAGGTGAATTTCTGAGGAACTCCTGCTGCTCTGAAAAAAAAAACGATGTCCTAGAAAACAACAAGTTTTATGATTTTTCAGAAAACGGGATCATCCTAATTCAGAGAGCACTGGGATCGGCTTTAGAACGGATCAAAAGGTGATCGGAGCGGGGACTTTACTAGTCATCCTTTACATTAGAACACTGAGCAACAAAGGATCAATAGTGTCACCTCATCTTATCACCCTCTGAGCTGTTTGTGCTCCACTCCAGCAGACGCTGCAGCTGACACGAGTCATGAGACGGACCGTATCACATGCAGACATCAGGCATCTGCAGTGGCTCAGACAACACGATACGGGGAAGGACAGAATGTATGGATGTATGATACTCGAAATCTGCCTGCTTCACAAAATGCCTCCTTTCCCCCTCAAAACAATCACTTAGAAATATGCAGATGTCGATTCAATATCTTTTTTCTCAGAAGAGCCACAATTAATTAACACTAAAGTCAACTGTTAGATAATTATCCTGTCCAATACTTTAGCAGACAGGCCATTACTCTCTCCATGGACATGATCCTATGTAAGGAAAGGGTTTTTTCTGCTGCAGAGGGACTTCCTGAAGCTGAGTAACAACTTTACTCAGCTCTCACAAAATTCCTACAAAGCAATTACTGCTACAATACAAATCATCCAACAAGGAAAACGAATAACAGCTGAGTAAAGCAGAAGCGGTGTTCAGACACTGAGATAACTAACCAGTCTCTAAAACTGAATTTTAAATCAGCTTCAATAGGACTCTCACTAAAACACTAGATTGGCTGTTACCTACTCTAAAGTGCTCCTCTCCCAGTTATTTACTCAGGCTGTTTAAACAGAGGTGTTGTGTTCAAAGACGTCAGTCAATCAAGTGTTGAAGTAACTCTTCAAGGCGTCAGGAGGTCTACTTACAAAAATCATACATTGTAAAAGAGCAAACACCACAAGAAGCCACAGTCAACAAAATGTGCACCGCAAATTTTTAACATTAATGTGCAATATTACAAAAGCTCTGGGGATTCTTTGATTGTAATAATAAGACTCGTTTTTAATTACAACAAAATTATGAACTAGTTTCATTAAATATTCTTTTATTTTGATAGCACAAACCGGAAGCCCACAGAGTCATGTTGCCAGCAGTTCGACGACCTCCTTTCAAGCAGGAGAGCACTGTTTGTCACAGGGGGCGGAGCTACGAGGGTTCGCTTTGAAATCTGAGTGGATGGAATGTCGTGATTGACAGCTGCAAGGGCCAACTGGCGTCCGGGACGGAAACTACTGTTGCCTGCCAGAACCAGTCCAGCAGGCAAAGTACTGTAGTTCAGCTCGTGTTTGGGCCTTAGCTGCTTGCTTAAACACCAAATAAAAAGTCACAACAAGGCAGATGTTTTACAGTTCATGCAAGAACCAAGTGTGTTTTTTTTTTATCTCACACGCCGGTATAAAAGCAGGGCGTGTTTGACGGAGAGGCAGCTTGTTTACCATGTAACACAAAGTAGTACATCGGGTGTAAAACAAGCCATCGGTCAGTAAATAAAGAAATGAAGTGATTGGGCTGCCGCGTATCTTTGTCTGACAGCCATTTTTCAGGCAGTTCACCGACTGAACGTGACCAGAAGAGCCCTCTACTCACACTTTCCGTCACCTTTTCGTTGACCGTGGGTAAGGGAGTTTTGGTTGACATCTTCTCGGCTGTCTTCCTTCAAAACTCTTGTTTTCCGATGTCCAAACGCCAGCCCGACCTCCCAATACCAACAGACCCTAATTCGCTCTGCAGCTCTCTCCGGAAAACGGTCTCGGCATGGATCGTGACGACTCTCGCAGACCGGACGTGTTTGTGCCGAGCACCTGAGCTCTCAGGAAGAGCAAAAAAAAAAAAAAGAAGAAGAAGAAACTACGGAGCGGTACGGTCTGCTTTTCAGTGGTTACATGTCACTGCAGGCCGGTGAGGTCCGATCCACACATCCCGACAGGAAAGGAAAAGCAGTGTCCATTAGAGTCAGTGAGGCTAACTAAACTAACGCGAAGGCGCTGTGAGACTGTGTCGGTCGGTACAAAAATAGCCGAACCTTCCCTTTTCCCGCTAACCGAGTTCGGATTAAACAGAACCGATAGAGGGTCACAGGTAGGAGTTTGGCAGAGAGAAGGTAAATCCCCGGAAGGCTGAAACACCCGCAGTCTGTTCTGTTTCTCCCATCTCCTGCGGACTAAAGTGAAGCAGTTCGGACTGTTTTAGGTGGGACCAAAATGGCTACTGAGCGGCTGGGCTGGATTAGGATGCGTTCACGGACCCATCGCAGCGTCAGACATAACAAACTCGTGAATCTCTGAAGGGTTAAAAAACACTAACTCAACACGATTTCCCACCACAAGAGGAATTTCTCTGTGAAAATACGGAAAACATAAGCAGCACAAAGTAAAATATATGCATTTTAACTGTTGTCAGTCGTGTGTTTGTTTTTTCGCCCTTCAAAATAATCATTAATGAATTTCTAATTAATTAATTAGAAAAACGCTGCAGTTGAACTAATTTGATGAGAAACATGGTTTACAAAAATGTGAAAACGTTTTATAACTTGAATGCAAAATCTGCGCTCCTGACGGTACTTGAAGGCACCACGTCCATGTTTAACTGAGCGGGCAGAGAAAACTTACTGACCCCGGTCCCACTGGACCGCTGAGCCCGACCAGAACCTCGGCGGGCCGAGAGGAAACAGCCTCGTGACTCACTTCAAAAGGGGTGTGGATGACGCCCACGAAGGTAAAGCCCGCGTGAAAACACCAGCTTCCTGTCGCTAGCATCTGCCAATCCCAAGGCGTTTCTCTATGCAAACCCCGAGTCTAGGTTGATCCAAAACTGAGCGTTTCAGAACCGATGTTCTGTTCTCCTAGCATTAACTAATACATACAGCACCGTTTACATCAAGTCATCCTTTAGAAAAGACAACAGTGTGGTGGATAGCAAAACATTTTTATTGACTGGAAAAATACAACAAGCACCTCCCTTTCCCCAAAACAAAGGAGAAAAACAAAGATGCAAAATCAAAATGATCCCCATAACACTTGTGATTAACCCCCGAGCAAGTTCATTTAGTCAACTGAGTACATGTCAGGATTACAGTTACTGTGCAGCAGGAAAAGCGCTACAGAAATCATGCCACAAAGCAGAAGGGAGTCTGGGAAATGTAGTAAAGGAGCAAAAGGCAAACTATTCCATACATCATACAGAGCGTTATGAGTCACAGCATCAGCATCCGTCTTAGATTGCATCAATGTCGATGTCATCCTCCTCCTTCTCGGGTGTTTCTGGTTTCACCGTCTCCACCTTCAGCTCACGAGCGGAGGACGAATACACCACCTGAAGACGCAAAACAGCAGATTTAAGGAACGTCACCTTTACTACAATGGACGCCCACCGCTGTCTCCACCTGAGGAGGCCAAGTGTTAACCCTCCAACAGGTAAACAAGTCCCTTTAAGTTCACAAGACTGTACTAAATCGCAAGAAGTTACCCCAGGCCTGACCGGACACCCGGTCTGGACTCAAGACCCCAGACTGCAATCACACCAACTTCAGCCTTGAGTTCTAAAGGGATGTTGCATTTGCGATCTTTGAAGACCCTCTCTGATGAAAATAGTGATTTGGGTGTTTTTAATGCAGTCTTTTTCTCATGACAGAGGACATAATAAAGAAAAATAACATTCTACTAATTGCATTTCTGAGTATTTTATGATCCAAATAGATGTGAATATGGAGCCAGGGCTCTAAAGAGCAACTGGATTTTTCCAATGGTGCGTCTCAAAAATCCATGGTCGTACCGGCCAAAAACAAAAAAATATACAATAAACTCTGCAACTCTGAAAGTCTCATTCCTGTTTGTGTGCAGCTGTAACACACCTCAAATAGGAATGATTGTTTTTGTTTATGGGAACATTCGAGGACATCTGAGTCGGTCAGTTTGGGTCCGTGTGCACCACCCAATAGATGTGTGTATTTAAACAGCTACTTTACATGTAATTTATTATTATTGTAGAGTTTGGTTTAAATAAAGGACTTCAGGAGAAGCCTGCAGGCTGATGGCGACAGCGAGGAAAAAGGACAGTGATCCTGTCTTAGTTTTCCTGGTCTGAGCTGGAATCTGGATCAGAACTGGACGGCTGGATACATATGAAGTTAATGCTCAACTCTTTGATATTGAAACGACCGACTCCTGAGCCAAAACTCAGCTTTCTTAAAACTGCATTAATTTCATGCACGTTTTCAACTCCACCCATTGGCCTCGTCTGCTTTTAAACCGTACCTCCACATTTTCATCATCTTCCTCCTCCTCTTCTTCGCTCCCCTCACTCTCCTCTTCTGCCTCCTTCAACCATTTCACAAAAGGAGCGGCCTTGGCGTGAATTTCTTTGGCAAGTTCCTTGGAGACATATTTCTTGGAAACCTGGAGCAAGAGATTAGTAAAATTAACTTAAAGATGGGAAGAAATGAACGAAAAAGCCAATTTAATCTAGAAAAGTTGTTGGTTTGGGTAAAAGACTTATCATAGTTAATTATTTACAATTTTATTTACAATAATAAAAGCATTCATTCATCGTGTGGATGAGAAGCTCCGACCTTCTCTGCCCAGGACAGGATGACGTCCTCTTCCAGCAGGTCAGCGTCGTACAGGTCTTTCAGGATGACGGCAACACGTGGGAGCAGCTGGACCTGATGCAGCTTCACCACACACTCAAAGCCCCCCATCAGGTACTTCTGGGCTTTTTTGTTGTTATGGCAGAACTGGGGAAAGATTGATCAAACCGTGAGAGAGGACAGGGGCAAAGAGTCTGTACCAACATCTGTAGCGCTTAAAGCTAGCACGATCAGCCTGAAGCAGTCAGGTTCCACCATCCGTACTGGACGTCTGTAGCGGGCTGCTCAGAGACTCACTCTCAGGAAGTGGCGTTTGTACTTCTTGATCTGGTCGCGGATGTTTTCGTCAAACAACAGCTCGCTGAGGATGAGGGGGCCCATGGCCTTCACATCCAGACGCTCAGCTTCAGCCAAGATCTCCTTGTCGGCCGCGTCGATGGTTCCACTCTCCTTCTTTTGCTAAAGGAAGATATCACAGTTTTTTACGTTACTGCTCTGAATTAAATTAGAACGCCTCATCTAAGGAAGTGGATCAACACTATTTGAAGTTTTCTATCAAACATTTTCAGCTCCTTCAGCTTGTCTGAGAGCTGCAGATCACACTGGAATGTCTGCACTGAGATACCCTCCCCTCCAGTACCGAGTTATCGCGATTACACATGTGAAGAAGGACTAGGATTTGATAGCAGTGTTTACTCCAACTAACAGTCCGAACAGACTCACTTTCACAAAGCTATAGAACAGGTTGACCCTCTCCTCCAAGGGTTTCTCCAGGTCGTCGCTCAGTGTCAGGTTCTTGGCGTGGTCGCTGATCTCCTCCATACGACGCCTCTGTGCCTCCTCTGTAGTCTCCTCTGCCCAGTCTTCGTCGTCGTCATCCCGATCCTCAACGACCGAAGGACAAATCAGAACAGGAAATGGGATTTGCGGGGCGGAAAAAGCTCTCAGGAAAACTGTAACCTTTACATTTCAAAACCAAGAGTCAGACGCCACATGACAAGCAGTGACTGCGAGCATCACGAAGGATGCATGAGACGGGGAGGTTACTGGGGTCGCGCTCTGACAACCGAAGGGTCAGGGAGGAGAAAACATTCCTGACTCCTTAATGAGGTTCTAGCTGGACTGAAGGATGTTCGCTCCACAGAGACAGAAGAACACGTGAAACGCTGAAGAACACTCCTCACTTTACGAGAAATGTTCAGATGGATCAGGAATCAACTTAAAACCACAGAAGTAGGAATAAACCATGCAAAGAACACAGAAATGAAATAGAACAGGAACCGTGTGATTACTGTGCTGTTTATCTGCAATTCAATAGTGATTTCAATTACATAACTAGAACGTGATACGTGCACCATATCCGTGACATAAAAGTTATACGTCGGACCATGAAAAGTCAGTCAGACATATGTGGAACAGTCGTGGAAAGACTAAATCACACACAATTGCTTAAAATTTATGTCATAACTGTGTATTAACTACGTAAAATATGCGGAAACTGTAATTCTCAACCGATCAAAGGTTAAAAAAAAAAACACTCAAAACCAAATTCATGTGAAGACCCGTCGACGGACATCTGTGCACATCTACAAACGCAAGAAACTCTTATGAATAACGAACATCGCACATGTATCGCGAAAGACTGACATTACAGTCACGTAAAATGTTTGTAATGTCTGCGTGACACGGTGTTCTGGGTTCTTGGGAGTTTGCATAACTGTTCCAGTTGAAGGAGGTCAGACTTGTTCCCAGTGGGTTCTGAATAGAGTCGATGTCTAAAATCCCAAACCTGAATCTACATGAAGTAAAGTGATCCAACCTTCTTTCCCAACAAGAAACCCAGTCATTTTCTAGCAGCATCATCTGGAATGGTTTTCCTTTTAGGATTGAGATGCTGTAGTAAAGGCGGCTTTTCCCTGCTGGCTTCATGTAAACCATCCCAGCTTCAGTCTGAAGCAGCATACACACCACAGCTTCAGGAGCATTAAAGCTGTCCTGGGTTCCCGCCTCGCCACTGCCGGAGCCGTTCTCCTTGTCCTTTTTGCGGTTCTTCTTCTCCTTCTCTTTCTTAGCAGATGCAGATCCACTGTCGGTGCTCTCTGTCATTTGAAAAAGAGTCATTACAGACTACCTGGATTTTGGTTTTTGTGTTAAGGACATTTCCTCTGAATGCTTTAGTCAGTTACAGACTTCCCCTTTGGGGAAAGGTCTCACCTGGTGGATTTTTGAGGATGAAGGTGCAGAGTTTGTGTCGAGTGTCTAGCATGCCGCGGTACCCACAGGCCTTACAGGAAGTGCCGATGGTTTGCTTCTTGGGATTGACATGCTGTTAAAAAAAAAGACAAACTCAAAACTAATCCTGAAAAGACGAACCTTCACAGTTTGCTAAATATTTCAGGACTATTTTCTGAGAGTTTCACACTAAGCTGTAAGTTTGATTTCTGAAAAACTAATGGATACTTTGCTATAGAAGGTTAAAAAAGAACCATCAGACGTATTTACTGGTGAACCGTGCATCAACTGAACTCCTTTTCGCCTCAGTTCTTCTGAAACTTGCAGAAGCAGTAAAGCCTTACCAGGTCGGTTTCAGGGTTGTCACACTCGGCACACAGCACAAATTTTTTGATGAACCCATCAAGCATATCCTGCAGCTTGTTCGCCTCGTGGGATCCATTGACGATGTAACGATCATTTTTGGTATCAAACTGGGTTTGAGCACCAAGTTCACAACCAAAAAACTTGGTTGGGTCTGCGGAGAACAGCAGAATTGACAAAAGGAAACAGGAAATCTGGCAGGAGTGCAGAAAAGGCGTGACTTACATGTTGGAGGCCTGTTGAGAGCCTTTGCAACATCAACCATGTTGACAATGACCGTCTTGATTCCATTTCCTTTGCCTTCAACCTGAAAAATTAACATTTTGTCCTTTATTTCTCGTAAATTTCAACTCAGAGCTACACCAATTTATAACGAATATTGAAACAATCCTGTCTTAATTCTACTATCTAAAGTCTGGTCATATATCAGAGTTGAGAATTAGAAAAACAAAAAGCTGACAGAATCTTGAACAACAGCCGGGGTCGGGTTACCTTGGCAATCAGACGGGGCATCTTGTACCGATAGAACTGGTCTGACACGCTGCGGTTGACGTTGACAGACATTTTGGCTGAATGTTAGTACTATCAGTAAGGTAAAAGGATCTTGGTTGGGGATTTTTCGGGATCTTCTGTCTGGAAAAAAGGGGATGACATAAACAACTGCAAGAGCGCTCGGTCTCTGACATGAAAAATGTTGTGCCGCTGTGGCTGCAAGCTCCTTGCTTGAAGGCTAGACTTCCTCCACACAGGTTCCAACTGCTGCGCAACAGCTCTGAAAGGAGAGAGGGACAAACATCCGTTTTTAATAAAGCCCGCAGCACAAGAAGCAGCTTCCACCAACCTGCATGGACTATGAATTTAGAATCAGAACAAGAACTGGAGTTCTTCAGAGGGCCTTCTCAAAAACATGCCACGAACTCGTGTAGAAAGATGAAACCTTCACAGGTTTTTGAGGCAACCAATGGGAGAACTTTAGGTTAGACCGAGCTAAACCCGTGTTAGCTTCGGCCTAACTGGATAACCCGCCACAGAATGGAATGATTTAGCCCCCCTTTGTGTCCGCATGCACACAAAAGTTGTTTTGTTGCAGTCTTTTGTCCTTTTCCTGGGGCCTCTGGCTTTGCTCATGTAAGGCCTGCTCTTTGAGAGGAGGTCAAAGCCATGAGGCCTCGCTGTTCCCCTCCTGATGGTGACTGCCGAAGCTCCGCCGACAGCCATCTTTTCCAACTAAACCCACAAACAACGCAGTGCCTCCCAAACAGAGCCGCTCGGACCTCTAGGCGAACACTTTATGACAGGCTGACACTGTTTACCAGACATGCTAACTAGCTTAGCAGCCAGCTTTGCGCAGAGTGCGTCATCCAGCGGACCACTGCACACGAGTGACGAGGCTGGGAGACGCCATTTTGATCCAGCGGCACAGAAAATGTAGCCTAGTGCTTAATAATTAAAAACACAAGGACGGTAGATTTCTAAGCTGGAGCTCACAGTCTGTCTGAGAAGAAGCGTAAGGGGGGGGGGGGGGGGGATGAGGTCGTGACTTACCGTTTTCGCAAAACAAAGACATAAACACAACGCTGCTCGTCCTATTGCCGCAGTGAACGGTGGTCGATAGCTTGTGGTGTATTGACTGAAGCAGGCTCCGTTGATGGTATTATGCCTGTAAAGATGCCCCCGTTGACCACTGGAAGCGTCAGGACACAGCGGGTCTCGGAGACACAGACAGGCGGCTTTTTCTGGAACGCCCTAGCGGAGCGAGAACCTGCGGGAGGAAGCATCAGCAGGTGTGACAGGCGAACGCCGTCATGGTTGCCAGGTCAGCCGTCACGTACAGTTACAGGTGACACAGATAGATCCTTCGAAATCAAGTCCAGAACGACATCTACGGTAATGAAGACCATTTCAGGCGCTGCTACCGTTTCAACGGCCAACCTGAACCCACGCGTGTTCGGTTAACCAACACCCTGGAAGTATTTTTGTAGATGTTCAAAACTTAAGGCTGAACGACCAAAAATACTTTGAATATCAAGTAAAAATAACAGCTACTACAAAGACTTGACGGACTAATCAAGGTAATGCACTAAAGTGACGTCACTTTAACTAGCACCGTTAGCTAGCTTGAAAAAACACTCGACGGTGTTTTAACGAAGATCGTCCGATTGATCGTTCAAATCTGTTTTCAAACGACATCTTCTCCTGTAGAAATACGTTTACACAAGAGAAATCCACTCTAACACAAGCCCGTGAAAATGTTGAGAAGTCATTTAAGACATACCTCTCGAATGTTCTGAGAAATGGAGCTACGCGCGACGCATTTACTGACCGCTGTGAAGTTAGCAGACACAGCGACGTCTGCAACTTCCGGCTGTAGTTTTGAAATAAAAGCCTGAAGTCACTGGCGTGTCCACTATTTTATCATAAAATCAGGCCACATATTTGATTACTAATGGTATTATTATTATTATTGTTGATGTTGTTAGTTTTGTAGTCTGTGTATAGAAAAACCTAAGTAGGGTAATAATTTACATTTACTTCAGCAATTTTTAATGCATTTTAAATCCAGTTTCACTGTAACAGGGTTTTTACTTTTAAAAGGAAATAAAACCAGCATTCTCAGTCAAGCAAACTAGGCATTTTGCCCTTATTTTTTTCTGTTTACAATTATGAAGAAATAAGCATGAAGAAGCCTGTAATAAATGTCAGCATGTTGGACTGTGGAGGCACTTTAAGACAGGCAAAGCTGCAGTTTGTGAAGCAGAATTGATCTGCATTAGCATAAAACAGTACCAAAGGTTTCAACTGAAAAAATGTGAACGTGGGTTTTTGAGTTTTATTTAAATAAAGCAAAGCTTTAAGTACTTGTTATTGGTCAGCATGTGTTGAATGTTAATCTTGCACATTCTAACATTTCGGATGCTCAACCCTCGTTTTTTCAAATCTAGAGCCTGTGCTGGAGTTGCTATGTTTATGATTTATTTTGAAAGGGTAACGGAACTTAAAAGTGCCACTTGATAGGATCTTGCGCCCATAATCTGACGTCACGACGCTGTACGTGCCAAGCTGCTTCCTCCACCAGGCAGCAAACAGCAACAGAGAAAATGGTAAGTATGAAATGGCGAAAGGGCCTCCATTTGCCGCATTTCCAGCAAAATTATGGATTTTAATGTATATATATGTATCCCGTGTAATTCAAAAACTATGAGGCACGCGCCGTGTTTTCAAGGTGTCCACAGTCGAGCTTTTAGGGTGTGTGAGAGACCGTTTCAAGATGGATCAACGATCACATGACAGCCGGGCAGTTTAGTCTCCAAAATGACAATTCTTCAAGCTGCAGCCACTGACTTCCTTTTTAGAACCAGCCTTTCATTCCCCCTCGCCTCTTTGATGTTTTGGTTTGACCCACATCGTTTGTTTGTTTCTGAAACAAATTAGCCTGATAAGCTAGCAGTCAAAAGTTGGTCCGGACTCTTGTTTGTGAATAAATGAAAGCATTCAGGTTAATACGGTGACAGCAGGAACTCTGTAAGTCATTCATTCATCTGTGTTTTTGACACTAATCGATGTTTATTCGTCAAAAAGCAACCTGAGCTCGTCCTTCATGCTTTAGCACATGATGATTTTTGCTTTCTCATCTAAGTTCTTGCTTGTAATTTCACTAACTATCCACCATTAACTGATTTTGCCACGTTTTTTTTGTTTGTTTGTTTCGCTGTATGTTTTTGAATGATTAATTTCTGTCCGTTTACCTTTTAATTCTAATTTCAGTTTTTGCCTTCTTGTCCCAACCTTTTTCCCCCCTCCACCCACCCCTCTTTTGTGTTATTTACCCCCACATTTATGATCTCACACGGTGTCCTTATCCACATGCACATTCCACTTTCTGCCCTGTCTCACCCATTCTCCACGCCTTCCACACCTTTCCTTCCACCAACCAGGCCAGTCACCGGGTAAGTGGGCAGTTTTTGCCGCTCCTCCGCCCGCCGCTCCACCTGCCTGTCTGACAGGGTGGTGCTGCAACTGCAGTTCTTCTTTTGCCATGCTAAACCTCTCGCTTCATGCCGATCATAAAACACTAACACCAGCAAAGGGAAAGGTTTGATAGGAAATAGTTGGACCAGTTTTATTTCAACCCTGCAGGCTCTGATATTTCTACCATTCTGACATTTATAAATAAGGCTACCAAAGCTGAGATGCGTTGAAAACCCTTCCTGTACAGAACCATCACTATTGCTATAAAGCTACAAAACAGTGTCAGACGGTTCTACTTTTTTATTGCTGAGACTAAATGCTTATGTGTTGTTGGTCATCGTGCTTGGTATCTGGGGGAGGTGGTCCTGGGAGGCCTTTTCTTTGGGCAGAGTTTTCCCTTTTTATTGACACTTCTTACTAAAACCCAGAAGAAGCTCTGAAATCCAACTGTCTACATCCCGTTTATTGGCTGTTGGCGTCACCTTCACAGGCCAGTTGGATTCCAGACGCGCGGAGGCCGGTGTTTTTACACTCACCTGTATGAGTGCAGTAGATGAAAGTTCTGGTTGTCTGCTTGACTCAGGGAGTCTGCTGTTTCTGTGGAGGGATTTTTGTACCATTATTTCAAGCACAACTCTCTCTGTTTCCACCTTAAAAATGTTGTGTGCTCTAAAGATAATTACTTGAAAAATCACAAATATCAAAACTGTTTCCACTCGAGAGAAGTGTTCTCTTTTCTGCGCCTGGAACAGAGACGGGCGTTACAAACGCGCCACAGAAGCCAGCCTATCACAGACATAGAAACGGAGGTCGATGCTGATTGGTCAGAAATACTTCAAATCACGCACAGACCTGACAGGGAGAATATCTGACCAATCAGCATCAAGCCTCATATCGGTGTGTGTGATTGGCTGGCTCTTCTGCTCTGTTTCCAGCACAGAAAAGAGACTTTCTTTACGGTGAAAGTTGTTTTTTCTGCACATATTTTTAAGTTTCCGGTGTAGTTTCTGAGCACACAACATTTTTCAAAGTATTACGCTCAAAACAGTGATGGTGCGTTCACACCGGCTGCGTCGACTGGCTTTCAGGCGGCCAATGATAGTCTATGGAAACACGTGTGGAATTTCAGGCTTCTGCATCCAGAATGCTTGTGATCGCTTGCCGCTACGCAAGTTTTTCAGTTCGACAAACTTTTTCACGCTAAATCGAGGCGACGTGGCACTGAGACCAGAGACTCGGATCCAATAGTGTCGTGTCTGTGGCGTCCTTTTCAAATCAGAGATCTAACAGTTGTTGATCACGAAGAAGGAATGAATAATGGCGTTTTCTGCCCGGCCGGATTTAGGTTGGTTTATGCCAGCTTTAATCCCGTCTCCCCTGAATCAAAGGCAGAGGGAACCTGGGAGGTTTTCTGGAAGGAAGACCTCAGGTGAGCATCACGGATCACAGGAAGGAATGAGCTCATCCCGTTTTCATTGGATCTAGAGCAGAGGTGGGCACTGAGGGCCGCATTCCTGCATGTTTTCCAGCGTACCCTGCTCTGGCATGTTCTAATTGGCTGGACACACCTGAGCCAGGTCATCAGCCACGAGTAGGGCAAGACTATCTGGAAATCATGCAGACACACCGGCTCTCGAGGCCTGGAATTGTCCACCCCTGATCTAGAGCGACTCCGATTATCTATCCCATCGTCTGCTGTGAACATGATCGCAGAGGGGAAATGAGTGATCGCGTTTTCTGCCCGGCCGGATAGATATGACGCCTAGACGGACATTTAGGAACAGAGCTGTGGAAGAAAAGAAAAAAAGTTAGGAGAAAGATTTGTAGGATTTCCTCCGCTTTGACTTTTCACATCACGTTTCCGCTGTGGGAGCTGGAGAAGCGCCAATAAACAATAAAAAAAAAAAAAGAAGAAGAATATCCCGCCTCCCTGCTGCTCCCCGGGTGTCCGGCGTGAACAGCACTGGCTGACTGTGCGTTCATGAAAGCGTGTATAGTGCGTCCTGCGGCCGGCGTGGATGCAGCACGACTGTTTCATTAGGAATAATGGCACCAAAATCCCTCCGTGCTGTTCTGGTGACTCGGTGCAATAACGGGAATGGGGGCATCTGGATGCTGAAGTGACTAACGGGGGGCGCCGTGCTGCCTCTGAATAACCTGCCCCCGTGTCTGTGCCGTGCCGGCAGTTGGTCCTGGTTTTAGGTGACCTGCACATTCCCCACCGCTGCAACACGCTGCCCGCAAAGTTCAAGAAGCTGCTGGTTCCAGGAAAGATCCAGCACATCCTCTGCACGGGAAACCTCTGCACCAAGGAGAGCTACGACTACCTGAAGACGCTGGCCGGGGACGTCCACATCGTCCGGGGAGACTTTGATGAGGTCCGTCTGCTGCATCTCTGTGGTGCATTCATGTACAACGGAAAATTCACACACGCCCTGGTTTCACAGCGAGCACATGGGAATATGATTCCTATTAGACACTTTGATATGGACGACTGAATATTGTTAATACAGTTCCTTAATTTTCGGTTGGAGGCGCGTCGTGTGATTTTGAACAAGGAAAAAGTGAACCTTGGCCCAAAAATGATTCAAAAACGGCGAGCGGAAGGACAGACTGTGGAATTGGTTTTCATTTTTGGACAAAATTTACTCGGAAAATCTACAAAATTTTTTTTTTAATTGAAAACAATTTTTTCACATACTTTTTTACTTTATCAGGCCAAAAAAAATCCTAATTACTTTTATGTTCATAATTTTACTGAGAAAAGTTTCCCGTTTATCCAGTTTGAATGACGTTTTCTTCTAGAAAGCTTTTGGAAATAAAAAGAAGAGATGGATAGTGAACTTAAAGTGAACGGACGCCTGGATCTGAACGGTTCTGGTTCCAGAATGTGGGCAGATCATAACTGGTGTGGGAGACGCATTTGTCCTTGTCGCCGTTGAAGGTTTTCACTTGGTTGAGGCGGCCGATGCCGACGACAGACCTGGTCTTTGTCGTCCTGTTGGGGCTCAGAAACGCGCTGAAGTCTCGTTTTCCCTCCTCCCTCAGAACCTCAACTACCCAGAGCAGAAGGTGGTCACGGTGGGCCAGTTCAAGATCGGCCTGATCCACGGCCACCAGGTGATCCCGTGGGGCGACATGGCCAGCCTGGCTCTGCTCCAGAGACAGCTGGACGTGGACATCCTCATCTCTGGGCACACGCACAAGTTTGAGGCCTTCGAGAATGAAAACAAGTTCTACATCAACCCGGGTTCTGCCACCGGAGCCTACAACGCACTGGAACGGTAGGAGTCCGTGTGGGATGCTGGAACCTGTAACAGTTTGCCCCCAGAGAGCTTTTTTTTAGAGAAAACCATCATGGCTGATGGTGGAACCTTCATTCAGGAGGCTGTTCACCTCCATGTTTGAGAGCAGAAACAAGACAAACATGGACAGGAACGCCGGTAGACCAAACCCCGCTGTGCATGTCCTGCCAGCAGCTGCAGGACATCAGGTGACCTCACCTGAAGGTGTGAGCGGTCTGTGCAGTGATGAGGTCGTGACAGAACAGACGTCTTGGTGTTTGCCACCTGTTGTTTTTTTGGGGGACCATCGTTGTGTGACCTGCCCGCTGGACGGACGCCTTGGCCAAAACCGTTTTGTTTGACAGTCGTGTGTTCTCTCCCAACAGGAACATCATCCCGTCTTTCGTATTAATGGACATCCAGGCGTCCACAGTGGTGACCTACGTTTATCAGCTGATCGGGGATGACGTCAAAGTGGAGAGAATCGAGTACAAGAAGTCTTGAGACGGAGAAGAGCGTCACGCTCAAGAGCTCTGTGTACCATTTCATTCCTGTCCACCAGGGGGCAGTAAACCACCAGTCCTCCCAGTGTTGTCGCTGGAACAGCTCAGTGCATCCTTCTGTTTAGAGGTCATCAGCGTTTTGCACCCTTCACATTTTTGCTCTTAAACTAAATACGTAGCCCCTTCCCCTTTGTTATTGTACATTTAAGCTCTTTAGTTCTGTCAGCCTTTCTCATTATTTCCACAATAAAAGTCTAATTTTTCCTTATGAGTTGGTTTCATTCCGTGCCAAAAGTTGCTCTGCTGTCACGTAAAGGCACGTCCATCACAGCTGCCGTCTGTCGGCGTGAGCGAATCTTCCCCAGAGGAGCTCCCATGTGTTCACAGGATTAAAAAAATGGGATTTGTTTCAGGAGTTTGACAGTCGCATCATTCTTTAGCTACGTGAGCGGTTGAAGCGTTTATCTGCGTCCTGTGAAGATGACCGTCGACGTCCATGTGAGGAAAATGTTCTCCATCCAATTCAGTTCCTTTGACAGATGACACAGCACAGGAATTTAGGATTAAACACTTCCACGTCAACACAAGTCCACAGGGATCATCCGCGTTGTTTTGTTCTTTACAAAAGAAGGTGAGAGAGCTGTGGACAGCCGTCTGTCCGCAGGAACAATCAATGGAGGACACAATGTTCAGTTATAGAAATCCTTACAAATTTAGAACCGTGTTGGGAAATTAGACCTCAGAAGTTGAAGTTTTAGTAAACTTAGTTGATCTGCTCCAAATGGGGGGTGGGGGGTGCTCTGTTACAGCATGAAAAACTGTGTTCTTCAGGATCACATGATAGAAGTACAAACTGTGTTAGAAGGCTTTTCTACCATCAAACAATGAAGTTATTTCTATAAAAACAGATCCGCTGTCATTAAAAAATAACAAGTCTAGAAATAACCAATAGAAATGCAACAGTAGATCTCCAGCTTCTGTTTATACATCTCCACAGAGGATGAAGTCCTCACACCCTCAGAACTCTGGCCTCGTTCTTGACCTGAACCTGAGGATCTGAGGGATCTGGGAGCTTCTACGGGTTAAAGCAGGTCTGTTGCATAAGAAGGTCCAGGACTAAAGCTGAGCAGAGATGTGAAAGTCCTGTCTTTCCTCGTCCTGGACCAACAGAGGAGTTGAAGTTTGTTCTCTGTCTTAGAAGAAGAGCGTTATATGAACTAGTATCTGCATTTCCATGTACTGAAAGCAGAGGTGCAGTTGAAACTGTGTCGTGATGGGACCGCAATTGTACTTTATAGCGGTTGTTGAATAATACTTCAGAAATATTCTTTTATCATATAAGGATGATTCTTCATAGAAGAGTTGATAAAGACTGGTTCTTGAACATCATTAGGACGGGAATATTGTGTCTGAACGGATCAACCAATCAGCTGCTTCATTCAAACAGATATTTGTTTCTTGTTATGACATCACTAAATACTTGGATTACTACAGTCAGTCTATTATGTTGCCATGAGAAACACACTCAGGGACTACAGTAAAGTTATGTCAGTAAGGACAGATCTTCTGAAAGTAAAGAACTATTTGAGGGAGAGAAAAATGAGAATGTAAGATTCCTATCCTCTCTAGACCGATGGCGTCTTTTCAGTCGACCGTAGAAGAATAAACGCTGAAGGTGATTGGAGGCCAGACCATGATGGAGCAGCGCTCCAGGTGGAGGAGGCCCAGGTTGACTGAAGAGATACGACCAGTCGTGAATCTGAAGGCAAAAACATGAATGTGATCGGCTGAGAAGGAAAGGTGGGCTAATCAGTTATTGGCTCCAAGTGAGGGCCGGACTGATGATGGCGTGCAGAGTGACGTAACAACCCAACGTACCTGGAAGTGAGGTAGATCTTCCTAACTGAAACTGGACCAAAGGTTCACTGGGTTCTATGAATGATGTGTTCCGGCCAAGTTCTGCTCCTCCTGGGTCGTCTCAGGAACAAGGAAGTCTGGATTTGCTCTGCAGCTCAGCAGTTCTGGACCATGAGGGTTGCATGTTGCAGATCTGCAGGGCTCGCTGAACGGGTCATAACATCTTGAAAACAGAGTGGATCTGCTCTAGAGATGAGATTAATGTTCTTTTTGGAGACTTTCTGCAAACAAACTCGTTTTTTTATTCAAAGGCACATCATTGCATTTAGCAATCCATTTGTCCTGTTTTAATATGTAAAATAATTAAAAGGTAGATTCTAATGAAAGGGGTCAGCAAAAATATGTTTAGATTCACCTTAAATTAGTCTAAAGACCAATAATTTTATTATTATTTTATGGTAAAATTATGCAAATATAAGCAGATTTTCTGCTGTATCCCTTGTGCTATCCTAGGCACTTTACCATTGGGAGTGGGGTCATCTAGACCCACTAGACAGTGCTCTGTACCTTTTTTCTTCAATGATTTGTGATCTTTACTGGTGTCCATGGATTACAGGAAATCTTTCCACCTTTATCCACCTTTGTCATGGTAGGGAGAACACGTCAATGGAAGGGTGGGGTCATCTAAGATAGCACAAGGGTTAATGAAGAGTCAGTGCTCTGGATCTCATTGTGCAGAGGGTTGCATCACACACAGTCCTTTTTATGGTGAGGTGTGGTCAAACTGTGAGCGAGGCAGTAAAAGATCTGATTTCTTCCCAACAAAGGGGATTTCCTGGAAACTCAGTTTGATCCAAGGCTTCTCAGTGCTGACATTAGAGGACAGCGACTGTAGATTTAGGTTTTGAATGAATACATTCTTTGTTTAGATGGCGCTTCACAAAGCCATCAGGGTGCCAAAGTGCTTTATACTATGAAGAGAGATCAAAAGTAAGCAAATTAATAACAAAAAATCCAAAACAGCAGCATCAATTTACAACAGGCAATAAAACGCATAAGAGAGGAGTAAAAGAAAATAAGATGCAACCAAAGCTGATTTTGGCTTTATTAAAAGCCGTTCTGTAAAGGTAGTTGATGTTTATAACTGTTCAGGTTTGTAGTCATGCTCGGCTCTGGAGGAATCATTTTCCACGTCTGTGGATGAGAACGTCAAAAAGAGAGTTTTCATGGTGACCTGGGCACATGATGCAGATAGTGGTTGGCAGACCAGTAAAATAGAGGAAGACCATGAAGAGCTCCAAAGACAAAGTTTCAATTGAATTCTAAAATGAGCGAGTCAGAGGAAAGACCTGAGGACTGGACTGATGCTCGTCTGGATGTTCTGGTCACAATATTCTACTTTAGAGTTACAGTAATCTACCAGAGAGTTCCAATTATCCACCTTACCCTTACAATTATCTACCAGAGAGGGGATCGCTGTTTTCAGACCATTGCGGCTCATTGGAGGTTGAGCTTGAGCTAAAAGGTGTAACTGATAAAAGCTCATTTTGACAACATTGTCGATCTGTCAAAGTAAAAACAGTCCCCTGTGAAGGGGTCACCAAAAACCAAACTTTTATCTCAATCAAATCAATGAAATTCTGATCAACCTCTGCTTTACATCGTCGATGCACCCAGGACAGTCCCTAAAGGCCGTGTCAAACTGCCACTACGTACATTTTGTGTGTGTTCCACGTATGAAATTTGGTTCTTTCGTAATTCATGCGTGATCTACGTCATTCATACGTGTTTCTTGTGTTCGTCGATGTGCAGATATCTGTTGAGGGTTTCAGCCGACGGGTCTTTACATGTGTTCAGTTTTGGAGCTGTTCAGAATTTTTGGAATTACGCAGTTTATATGTATTTTATGTAGTTTATGCACAATTATGATGTAAATCCAACGCATGACCGTTCCACGTATGTCTAACAGACTTTTCCTACATGTTAGAGACACCGTTCCTGCATGAACCACCGATGTATAACTTTTATCTCACGTATACGGCGCACAGATCACGTTCAAATTTCATTACTGCTCATTTTGAAGAAAACAATTAAACATGTCAACCTGACGGGTCTGTATCGACTTTTTAAAGAAACTTTCCATGTGGATGATGGAAATTTGAATGAAGTTGTACAATGGAAACCAGCTTGTGTTGGCATGCATTGTGTACAGGTACGGGACTTTCACCTTTCCAACTCCTGACGGGGACAGCCTGAGGAATTTCTGACTTTTTATCATCTCTGTATTGATACAGTGGTGGACAAAATTGTTGGGACCCCTCAGTTAAAGAAAAAGAAAGTCCACAATGCTCACTTAAATGACATGAAACATTCAAAAGTAACAATAAATTAAAAATTATTGAAAATTAAATAATCAAAATCAGCCATTACCTTTGAGTTATTGATTAACAGAATTATTTAAAAAACAATCTATTGAAATAGGGCTGGACAAAAATGATGGTACCCATAACTTAATATTTTGTTGCAACCTTTTGAGGCAATCACTGTAATTAAACGGTTTCTGTATTTGTCAATGAGCCTTCTGTACCTGTCCACAGGTATTTTGGCCCACTCCTCATGAGAAAGATCCAGCACAACCTCATTTCAGTGAGCATTGTGGACTTTCTTTCTTTAACTGAGGGGTACCAACAATTATTGTCCACCACTGTATCTAGAATTCAGGTCCCTCAACTTCTTCTTTGAAATCCTTCGCAGTGTTTCTTTTACTGATAAGCAGCTGCAGAAAAAGGTGTTTAAAACACACGGATTCATTCTAAACGCAGTTTATTAAACCAGAGCTTCTGTTTCTGCGGATCCCGTTAGGGAAGAGAGCAATCACACGGGTGCAGGCGTCCCTTTCTTCTGGCTGCTGGTCCCTGGAGGAGGAAAAATCCTGGCTTACTTCTACTAATTCCTCAAGACGAAGTGATGATCGGTCAAGATGAACAGCTGTCAGAAGATCCAGTTCAGCAAAGTTTGTGTATTCATGTGTGAATATGCACATATGTGTATTTCTGTTCCAGTTCAGAACTGACTACATTTCAGTCACCTGCCATGTGTGCAGCGGAGGTTACGTCTCAAGTAAATCTAGATTAACTCTGGATAACCTTTGGATTGTTTTGTGATGACAGCTGAGGTTAAAACCATTAACTCTGTTATGATAAAAAGCTGTTATTTTTATTAGTGACCATTTGGTGATGAGAGCACTGAGCTCATGTTGGAGATGCCTGGCTATTCTTTTGGTATTATTTGAATAAAGAATTGAGAGGTGAGAGTTATTCGGTGATTTCCGGGTGCACCACCTTCAAAGCGGCTGCAGAAAGTGAAAGTATTGCGGGAAATTCCCGCAGCCCTGATGATGATGGCATCAGAGGACACACCGACCGACGCCCGAGCAGCAGCTGCATCATCCCTGAGCTCAGCCTGTGCAGCACATGGGTACCTGCTTCAGGAAGAAGATGGGCTTCAAGAGCGGGAAAAGGTCTTTGGAAAAGGACGGCAGAAGACCTTTGATTGAAGACGACGACTGTGACCTGCCGGATGGTGAGTAGCAGCCTCCCTGCAGGTGTGGCAGGTAACGGCGGCAGGTAACGCCGTTACTTCCTTCAGAGTTCTGTCTTCTTTCTGTTTTCTTTGCTGTGACGCCGTTATAGTTACCTAATGTTGAACTGAGCAATTCTATGAATTCCTTTAAAAATCCGTACGCACCAAAGGTGTGGAAGTGAAGGGGAAACTGGGCGAGGTCAACAGTAGAATAAGCAATTCTGATTGGCTAAGGGCCGTTTGATGTTTGATGGGAGCCAATCAGAGCCCAGCTACGATTACACGCACAAACACCAAGCTTCTACAATTCATTGTCATTCAGAGATCATTTCACACGGAATTAATTGTGGAAAATGGAACCACCACAGTGCATGACATCTGTCTGTCTGTTCTGTCCATCTCTGCACCCATGAAGTCTGCTGTCCGACACCTGGGAGGTCCACGCAGCAGGACCCGCAGCTGCCCAAGGAACCGCTGGAAGAGGTGCGTGGAAACCAACCCACGCTCTGACCCCCCCCCCCCCCGACCCCACACAAACAAATATGTTTAAAAAAAGTTTAAACAAGAACTTCCGCAGTTGAAATTATGGTTTTATAATGTTTTATGAAAGTGATCATCATTTTTCTCATGGGTGTGATGTCCCCTCATCCTAATTTAGGCCTGGAACGATTCGATACATGTGGTGGAATGACTGATTCATTAATCGATAAATCGATTTTTATTTCTACGATCCAATCAGATCGATCTGTCTGAGCCGAGTTATTAATGGAGTTTAACCATCCAATAGAGATCATTTCAAAATGAAATAAATCGATAATCAATATTGGAAAAAAACATTTGGATAGGTTTATTTTCCCATATAAAACCGACCAATCACAGCAACAACACGCGTGATGTAATTAACATGGATCAGTCCATCGTTCCAGTCCAATGTGTGGACAGACTTTGAATAAAGTCATGTGACCATCCAGTGTCTAGAATGTTCTAGAATGTTCCCTTTGGATTCTTTGGATGTGGAAAAACAACAGTGGGGAACTTTAGGAAACTAACATGTGAATGGATTTGACATTCATTCTAGTTGACTTGTTTGTTTGGACACATGTTTCATTTAAACTTTATGATCTGGAAGAAATCCAAGAATCTGGAAAACTTCACTGTTAAGTAGCAGGAATGTCTGTCTGAGTCTCACTGCTGGAAGTTTGAGAGAAAAAGATGATCTGGATCCATTTTAGGTCAGAGAATCGAATTGTTCAATGAACCAATATGGATTATGAATCGTATCGTCAACCACAAACATATGAATGGTTGTGGTTACACCCCTAATCATATCATAATTTGTGGTTGCAGATCCGATTTTACGTTGTAGTAAAATAAACCTAACATGCTTCAATCCAGATGGTATTTTCCAAGATCAATTATAATCATTGATCTCATTTTGAAACAACTTTACAACGTTCCGGGTCGAGTTGATCTGATTAAGAAGTTGCCTCAGACATATTGATCTGGTTAGATAAATTGATTCATCAGTTAGGCGTAACACCCCTACAACTACTGATAAAGCGGTTTGGATTGGACAAGTGTTTTTTGAGCTGGTGTTGTGTGTTTTGTGTCTCCAGAAGATCAGGCGTTTTTTAACCGAGGCCCTGCAGATAGACAGAAGCCAGAGCTGTTGCTCTGAAGAAGGTTATGTCAGACTTTATGTGGACATAATTCACGTAAGGCTCGGCTGTAATGTTTGTCAGAATGCTTCATCCTTCCGTGTTGATTTGGACCGATGGCTTTCCGTGTCGGTGCAGGTCATCAAAGGCGCAGAGACACGTGACGGCATGGCGCCGGTTTGTTACAAAGAGCTGCTGCTGTTTGTGAAGAGGTGTGAGTCCATTTTTGACATTTAATAAAGGCTCACCTGCATCCTCAGTACGCCACAGGTAAACACGGCATGTTCCGATCTTCTGCTCTTGCTACAGGTACAAGCAGGAGCAGATGAAGGAGCTGAAGAACAAAACACGGACTTGGAAAAAAAACAGGGAAACGTGCGAAACGATAGACTTCCTGAAGACTTTGAAAACCTGTAAAGAGCTCAGGTGAGTTAAACTGTTCATGATGTCACCAGCTGGTTTCCCTATCTGAGTGGAACACAGCCAGACACAGTTACATTTTAGTAGATAAAAAGAAGATATGAAAATGTCTGTGTGGCTTTAGTGCGTCACTGTGAGCAGCAGGTTTGTGTGGGACTTTCACAAAACCCCAAATTATTGTAGGTATTTTTTTATTTCCAGTCTTTAACCCTTAAGAACCCAGGGTGACTTCAGCGTAGCTAAAATAGCAGACATGGATTCTGTCTGGGTTCTTATGGTGCACTCAACATAAGACAAAGACTTTAGAGGGGTTTCTAAAAACGGGTCCCCTGTAAACAGCAGGTTTCTCTCAGTTCTTCAGTGACGGGCTGTTACATCCTCTGGATCTGGATGAACCTGAACGGCTCCCATAAATACACCGACAGAATGTTATTTTTATTCTTTAAATCTCTGTCTCTAACATGCGCTATATTTCTGACCCAGGGTGCAATAACCGAACACCTTCTCCCTGTATGTTCCTCATTACATGTGTTTTATATTTTTTTTTGTCTTGCTTTTTAGTTTTTAAATTTGGAAAATCTTTTTATGTGAAATACTTTGAGCTACTTTAACTGGAAAAGGGTTTAACAAGTTACGTTTATTTGATTTGAGGCGTCCCCTAAAGGGAGCAACTGAAGGAGATAAGAAGGCGCAAACAAAACAGAAATCTAACAAAAAATGTTAGACTTTGTAATAAGACAATCTATGAATAGAAGAGAAAAAGAAACAGATTTGTGATACACCATGACTATTCTATCTAAGGCATTGTATCTTCTGCTGAATAAGAGGAGGGGTTTCTGCAGATAGGCCTTCCTTCCCTCTGGGTGAGCAGTCACAGTCTTCAGTCTGAGTTAGTTTTGAAGACCTCAACCTTCACAAAGTTCACGTTAAGAGAAACTCAGAGTTTTTTTTATGAGAATCGTTTGACTGTAAAATTATAAAAACTCTGTGATGGACTAGAGAAGCCTCCAGTAGGCCTGCACAATAAATCACAGATTTATCATTATCGCTATATCATGCTGTGCAATATGTATGTCACGAAAGACTGCAAAAATAGCAATAAACGGTTTCCTTAAATGTGCTAAAACAATCTTATGGCAGCTTGAAGTATTTAACAAATCAAATAAATCCTTTTATGTATTTGACCAGTCGGATGAAGCCCTTTCATGTTAGATGTTGGCCTCCTTTGTAGACGGGGGTCATTTGGAGAATAATTGAAGTTATTCTGACTCTTATTTAAATTAGATGGTTGCAGTAAAATGGAAATTATGTTTTTGGTTCTTTTGCTATTTGTTCATGAATCGTAAGTTATATCGTCATGGCAATGTTGATCACTGATATCACAAAATCGCGAGTTGTGCAGCCCTATTCCAGGGTGAACCCCGCCTTCAGCAAACCCGTGACCCTGAACGGGAATAGAGCAGCTTTAGAAGATGGACGAACAGATTGAAGTTATAAAAACCAGGGGATTCTGGTAAATTTAGCAGGAAAAGGCTGTTTGATCTTCAGAGGGGAATCCGTTGATTATTTACATCATTTCTTCTGCTTGGTCTCATCTGTGGATCCAGGCTGTACATCCAGACGACGGCAGGAAGGATTCCACGGCCTCTTTTTGGAGAAACTGTTGCAGAACTGGAAGACATGGAAACTTGTACCATGAAGCTCTTGATGGACGTCATTGCTGACATGGCCGAGGTTTCTGTTCAAGTAACCAGTGAAGTTTTTGGCCTGGAACAGAGCAGGAAATTGGATTTCTTATTACTTTTCTTTGATTTTATTTCTGGTAGAGCCGCCTCAAAGATTACTTCAGATCAGCTCAGAAATGGCTTCCTCTGCTCACTGACTTGGAGAACATTTTCCCCAAACGGCCGTATGCTGCTGATGAGCAAAAGGTGAGATCTTCTTCCCACAAAAACAGATGCAGGCGGGAACTGTTACAGGTGTCATTTAAAATAAACCGCTCTTAAGTGCACCTCTGTGTTTTTCAGCTGGTAATAGACAAAGCCTATGAGATCATAGTGCACAGCTACCTCAGATGTCTGCTTCAGAACAGTCGGTCCAGGCTGACGTGCTGGAGTGAGAAGCTTGGACCAGCCATTTCTCTGGATGCTCACCGGCTTCACCAAACCATGGAGAACTTGGTGAGGTCAACACAAAGGATGAGTGAAAATGTCCAAGAAGGACCGAATTCCTCACCTGTGTGAACTTTGTCAGGCTCCTGGAGTCCCAGAGAGGAAGGAGATTCTGCTCCGAATCCCAGAGGTGCTGGAGTGTGGAGACAATGATGGACTGAGGCTCACTGTGGCACTCATGAAGCAGGACCTCTGTCAACACAAGTATGTCAGCCAGATTGGACTTCTTCAAAGAACTGCAGGAGGTTTGGTTCGGAGGTTTTCTGGATTTTCTTTCACACATGAAACGGAAATCATGAACATTTTCCTTAATGTTCAAGGTGATTGTATTCCCAAAACTGAAGCGTAAGAAATCCAACAACTCAAAACAAATGCTGAGCATCTACTCCAGGGGTGTCAAACATATGGCCCACGGGCCGGTTCCGGCACGCCAGGTGATTTATTCTGGCCCACACATGAAGAGTAAAAATCATAAGGATGTTTAAAAAAGAAAGCAAGTTTCTAGACCATTCCTGTGGCGAATTATGATTTTTTAAAGAAATAACCGAAATGTGCAATTCCGCCACTAGGGGGAGCAAAGGAAAAGCTTAACATATGAAACAACATAACTCTGCATGTGCCAAAAACGAAACCTAACAGCTCTGTGTCTGGGTAGGCAGTAATTTGGTTCCCTGTGAGCCTCACCACTGAAGGATGATCAGTAGTGACACCATAATGACCAAAATGTTGTCAAAAAGAAAAAAAAGGTTGAAATGAAGTCCTGGAAAAATGGAAAGCGTTTTATTTGTTCACGGAGCTGAATGCAAACCTGCAAGCTTGGTATGTCATTAACAGGTTCTCCAAGAATATAACATTCAGCACCACTATGAGACTCTCCACAAAGAAAAGTTTCACCATTTGCAGTTAAGAAAAAAAACGATTTAGCAACTATTAGCTGGACCAATAAATAACATCTGGATTTACTGCAGCCGTGACATCAGTGATGGAGCAGTGAAAGCTCCATTACCATTACCATTACCATTGAACCTTATTGCTGCTATTACTGATGGTGAACTTATTGAAAAATGCTGAAGGCTGCAGAAGTCTTGTGCCCCAAAAAGCAGTCGACCTTAAACATGAGTCTGTCAAGAATTATGATCAGATCCAACATCTCTGAGGAAACATGGGCAGCCATATGAAGGAATCCAGTCATTTATTGTATTTTCAGTCACTATTGATGAAGGCACTAACATAACAGATATGTATAGCTGTGGATATTTATTAAAGGTGATGAAGAGATCGTCACAGTGGAGTTTCTTGAATTGATGGACACAACAACAACTGATGACATAGTCAGCTCTCTAGTTACTGGGCTGGACATTGTTGGAGTGAACTGGTTACATGAAGTAATTTTGGTCACTGATGGCGCTTCCATCAAAGGTCAGGAAGAAGGCAGGTGTTGCCACAAAATTCAGGCAGAAACCAGGAAAAGATTCTTATAATAATGAATAATAATAAAAATGGACATTTCATTGTGTTTTGCACACTTGAATGACAGTAAATGTGTTTCTGCACAGGATTTGAATCCTGATATTAACGGTCTGGTGAAGTTTCAGGAGAGAAAGGAGGTTAACTCCAAACTCTTATGTTCACAAATGTTTGCAAGTTTAATTTAGTGTAATTTTGTCATCGTTTGGACGTTTACATTTTAGGAAGATGTTTCATTTTTTTCTGTAGCCCCTCTTGAATTTATTATCAGGATTGCTTCAGTGTCAGATTTAAAATATTCAGTCTGTATAAAATTGAACAAACCAATATTTTCTAAAGTGAAATTAATTTTATTTAAGATCCATTGGCCTCTGTGAATGAATGTGTAATAAGAAATGATAAGGCTACCATGTTGGTTGAGGCATGTTTTCCAATTGGGTAAAAAAACAAGAATAAAGCTTTATTTTGCCTTTACGTTACTGGTCCGGCCCACTTGAGATCAGACGGGTTGAATGTGGCCCCCGAACCAAAATGACTTTAACACCCCTGATCTACTCACTGATTTTCAGCAGTACCAGCCCCCACAGAAAAAACGGGGTCAAGTCTTTAGTCTTTTCTGAAGTTCACAGTCAATGAACGGAGAGGTCTGAGGAGCAATAGTCCTTCACGGTACTGAGGAACTATCAGGACCTGGAGGTGTAACATGCAGGAGACCGGGCCTGGTAGCAGAACCTTAAACTACAAGATGACAAACCACACGAAGAAACCAAGAGATGATAAAGCAGATGACCTGACCAGGGCCAACTGAAAACCAGACACTTAAGGCCCGTACACACCGGGACGAATATTCGCCAGGCGTTATTCACCAGCGTTTTTCGCCACGTTTTTTGTGTTCACACCCAGGCGATTTTCGCTGACGATGAGCCGAGCGAACATGCAATTTCATTCCCTGACATTAGATGGCGCTTAATGTAAAACAGAAATATCCCTGTAAACAAGGTGGCGCTGCGCAACTTTACACTTCTTAAATTCGCTTTTCACTCAGAAGAGAGCAAGTATTTACGAGCTTGTCAGAATCATACAAAGAAAACATGAATATTTCCAGCACCAGTTGCTCCAACTGGTGCTTGGTTCGGGGATATTTTAGAATGTCCTTCATTATTTCTTTGCGACAGTGTAGACGCTACTTGGCGTCTATCTTCTTCGCTGGTATGTGTGCTCAGAAAGGGCAGTTTTGTGTTTGAGCGCCCCCAAGTTGTGTTTTACTGTAACTTCAGAAGCTCCAGACACGTGTGCAAAAGCGCCGTTCTCATTGGTCGTATAGTTTTTGACGCGGGGCGCATCAAACCAAAAAAATGAACCCGAGGCGTTTTTTAAAAAATGACGCTTTTACGCATGGCGTTTTTCGCGTCGGAGTGCACACTCACATTGGTGCCCTTTGTTTAGTCACGAGGCGTTAAACGTCGGCGAATATCGCGGGCGAAGTTCGTCCCGGTGTGTACGGGCCTTTATGCTGAAGACAATTAACAGAAATGAAAACAGCTGTCTCAGCCAGAGTCAGAAAGCAAAGCTCTCAATTTACCGGTCGATCTTTGTTCCCGTACTCACCTATAGTCATGAGCTCTGGGTCATGACCCAAAGAACGAGGTCTTGAATACAAGCGGCTGAAATTAGATTCCTCTGTAGGGTGGCTGGACACTCCTAGAGATGGGGGGAGAAGCTCGGTCATCCTGAGAGAGCTTAGTTTAGGGCCGCTTCTCCTCCACATCCAGAGGAGCCAGTTGAGGTGGCTCGGGCATCACCTGGACGCCTCCCTGGGGAGGTGTTCCAGGCATGTCCCACTGGGGGGAAGGCCCCGGGGAAGACCCAGGACACGCCAGAGAGACTGTCTCTCAGCTGGCCTGGGAATGCCTCGGGGTCCCCCCAGAGGAGCTGGAGGAAGTGGCCTGGGAGAGGGAAGTCTGGGCATCAAAATGGTACAAATAGTAAAAGACCTTCCCTAATTACTTATAAACGCTTGCTGAAATAACAAGCCTTTGTTCATGACTTGATACAAGAGAAATGCCCCAGAATCAGCCTTATTCCCACTGTAGAGAATACTTGGACAGGCACGTCCCTTTAAAACAGTCTGGATTAAAGGCATTAGAGCAAAGGCATCAGAAAAACCTGTTGGTTTGGACACAAGGTCCAGGGTCTTCTTGAAACAACCGGAGGCTTGTTCCGAGTAAACCACGTCTTTCTTTGGCACAAAGTCATTGACATCCCAGAGGTTCTGGTTTTGCTTCTTCTCTGTTCTGAATCATATGTTGCCAGAGGACCTGCATGTTACTAGTGTTTGTCTGTCGACCACAGTGTGGACCTGGACCTCCTGCCAAAGCTGCTTCGGTGGAAGGGCCACTCCAGAGTGGAGGTGAAGGAGGTGCTGGACGCCCTAGCGGATGCAGCAGATGGAGTCCCTCCTCAGTCCTGGTGGAGGCGTCTGTCCTGCTGCGTCTCTGTCTGCTGTCAGCCATAGAAACCACACATTTAAAACCTGCTTTCCTTTTTCCCAATCAGCTGCTGAGATGCAGCAGAACGCTCCTTCTTTCAGGGAAAACTGCAGCAGCTTTGTCCTTCGTCACCATGAGAGGAGATGACACATAGAAGTTGAAAGTCCTCGTCTTCTGGTTTAAACTTGTCATTTTGATTTGAATGCCTTCAGTTTGTCAGACAGAGAGATGAAGTCCAACATTACTATTGTTGGACAGTTTTTCACTTTACAAGTAATGATGCTGTTTCTACACTTTGTTTTGTGTTTTATTGGTTTCTGACAGCTGAAAGGAAACCTGAGTTGTTCAGTGTTGTTCTTATGCCTCAATGACTGACCTTTACCACTAGGTGGAGCAGTAAGCCTTCCTGAAAAACTGAATAACTATTTGTGTAGATGACCTTAGGCTTTTACCATGTTTCATTTTCTAAAATAAGCCGTTCCATGTTTCATTTTGTTGTACAAAAACAGAGAGAAAATAGAAATAAAGCTCTGGAAGCGTAAAGCAGGTTCTGGTGTTTTGTTGCAGATGGAGCTGAGGCGTCCTGCACATAGACTGCTGCATTTCTCTGTAGCCATAAATAACTTAAACGCCTTTAATAAACGTGTTGCTCTATAGATGCAGCAGGATTTTTCAATGAAGGGAATACATGTAGCACACAATATTCTACACCTATAGTGATATTTATGAGGCTCATATTCTGTCTTTGGATAAAGAACAAATGTGTTTTAAACTCTTTAAAATCTCTAAAGGTGACGGCTGGGATTTTCTTTATTACATCCAAAAAGTAAGAGTTTTCTAGGTTTTTGGGTGGTGTAAAAGTCATTTGTTGTAGTGTTTTTAAAATAAACAAACAAACAAGTTTATTATTTTCATATGAAAAAGCATGTAGGTTGAAGTAAAACTCTCCTCAGGCCAAAAACATTTATATTACTTTTTGTTTTTTAAGTTTTTAAAGTCAACAGAACCAAAAAATCAACAATCTTACACGCTAAAGTGACATCAACCACAAGTAAATAAAAGACACATCAGCACAAATATGCTGTTTTTAACACAATATGTGTTTTTATTTTACTGGACCTACGTTGTTACATATAAACCTTTGCTTTGTTTTAAAGTCTCATCCAACCTGTTCCTTAAATCCACATCACAAAATGTCTTTTTGTTGTAGGAATGCTTTGCTTTTTGAAGTTAAGCTGATTTCTTAAATCATAACTGTCCTTGAACATTTGTTACAGGAAATAAGTGTCAGCTTCATCATGGCTGCCCGTGTATAGAATCTGTGTATGATTGATAACAGGAAATCTACAATGAAACAGGGTTTAATAACTTTAATACCCAAACCAAATAAAGACCCTGTTAGGATAGAATAATTAATTATAATCTCTGTGTATCTATGCCCGTGTATAGAATCTGAAATATCTGTGTTTTTCTCTCTCTATTGAACATAACATTATAGTACAAAACACAACATCAAGGAATCAAATAGATCATCAGCCGCAACAACCAATGCCATCCTTCCAAACTTATTCAACCACAGTAAGTAATAAACGCAGCAGAAACGTCAAAAATAGAGCTTGCTGATAAGAAAATAGAGTCTGTTAAAATATATAAAAAGAGAGTACAAAAAATAAATAATATTTACAATACAAAGTTTTCATAAAGTTTCATAAGTTCCATAAATTTTAGTTTTTTATTCCACTGTATATACAGATGACTCTATATTCCTGCACATCTCTTTCCCAGTTTATTATTTCAGAACACTGTTATTTTTGTAAATATTCTTTCTAAAATGTATATTTGTTAATTACGGTCTGTACATACTTGTGCCAAACTCCATGCTACTGTGACAAGGAAATTTCCCATTCGTGGGATTAATAAACAAACCTAATCTAATCTAAAAAATCTAATCTAATACTGAAATACAGTAAAATTAGGATTTTTCTTTTATTCTGCACTTATGCATGTAAAATTTGGAATGGAGAAGTAACAAATTAATACTATTTTCTACTTTCTTATCATCAGAATTGAAATATGTGAGAATTTGTTTTAAATTTATGATAATGTTACAATTAAATTTGCTGTTTACAAAGCGTTCTAATCTGTTCCAAAATTCACGGGAAAATTTACAAAAGTAGAAAAGGCGAAGAACTGATTCAGGGAAATCAATACAAAAACTACAATTATTTTCTATATTTGAGAATTTGGATATAAACATATTTGTGGGGTAAATGTTATGTAGAATTTTTTTTATGTATTTCTTTAATTTTGTTATTTATACAAAATGTATCTGGCAGTAGCCATGCCTTTTTTCCAATTTATATCATTTAAAAGATTGCTCCAAAAGATTTCTCCTTTCGGGGTAATGTTTCTTTTTTCACTTGAGGTATTACAAATATATTTGTTGTTGCACTTTTTATTGAGAATATCAATACCATTTAAGGTGAGAGGTCATCAGCTGAATTAATCCTGAGGGGACAGCTTTCATTACACTTAAATTCTTTGCTTGTTTACTGGAAAACATGTTTTATTTAGAAACTTGCCATGATCCAAAATCGTACCATTCTCATCAAAAAGATCCGAAACATAAGTTCTTTTTTTTTTATCTACCCAGTTTTGTTTAAATAAAGATTTATGTATTATGTCGTGTTCCAAATTATACTTTTTTGTGGTGAGAAATTATGACTATAACATAACTTCCAAGCAAGAAGAGCCTGCTGATAAAATTCGAAAGATTGAGGGGAATCTTTTTTACATTATAATTACATGGTAATTGTCAGGTTGGGAGGGCTGGGGAGCAAGAAGGACCCAAAATGCAGAGAGGGAAGGCACACAGTTCCAAAGCAAGGGGGTTTGGTTAACAAAAGGCGCTGCAGAGCAGGAAAACCTAAACAAAACTCACTGTGGTAAAACATGAAAACATGGCATGAGACAGTCAGGGACGAAACGATAAAGACATTAATGGACCAGCACAAGAGGAAGGCAGAGACAAGACTTATATACAAACAGGACTGACAAGACACAGGTGAACATGATCAGGAGAGATTGGGACCAAGGAAGTAAAACTCAAAAGCATGACAAAACATTGAACCTTTCAAAATAAAACAGGAAACAGAACTCAAACATGACAGAACAAGATAGAAAGCAAAAACCAATACAAATAAACCCAAACCATGACATTAATAGAAATTGAAGGCCACCAATTTCATTAAAAATATTAAAAGGGATAAAGTACCAAATTGAATTTAAGTGTTGTAGGCATTTTTTAATCCAATTAATTTTAAATGCATAATTCAAATCAGAAAAAATTATTAGTTCATACCCTCCTTTACATGAGGGGGGGCATAAAGTTGTTCTTTCTGGAGATAGTGAGGTCTATTTTTCCATGCAAAATTAACTAAGAGTTTGTTTATTTCTTTGGAAGTTGAATCAGGAACAAATAAAGACAGGCAGGATAAACTACTCTTGAGATTCCTTCCGCTTTAGTCAAGAGGATCCTGCCAAAAATAGATAGATCTCATTGAAGCCACATATTCATAACATCCTGCATTTTTTTAATTCTTAAGGAAATGTTTTGTTTTTGTCTAGATTTAATGTCTTTAGTTATACGAACACCTAAATATGTAACTACATCTTTAATCAGGATACTATGAATCTTTTAATACTTAATACTTCACATTTTCCTATATTAAGATGTAATCCGGAAGCATTTGAAAAGGAATTAATTGTGCTTATAGCAAGGTCATTTTGGTTTCTGTCTTTTAAGAATAATGCAGTATCATCTGCTAGTTGTGTTATTTTGATTTCTTTTCTGAAATATTTAACTCTTAATGAAACTAGTTCTGCAACATTTAAAAAGACAAATGGAGACATTGGACATCCTTGGTGTACTGATCTATTTATGGAGAATCTTTGGGATGTATTAGGATAAAGAAGAATAGATCTGCTAAGGTCATTATAAAACATTTTAGCGATAGATATGAAGTTTTCCCCAAATCCAAATAGTTTCAATGTATTATCAAGAAAGGGATGTGCTACAGTGTAAAACGCTTTGTAAAAGTCTAAAAAAAGAATGAGTGCTTCGGAATCAATGTGTTCTGAATAGTCTTATAAATCCAAAATTAACCTTATATTATTGCTAATATGTTGATTTTTCATAAAACCAGTTTGAGTCTCGCTAATAATTTTGTGTAGATTACTTTTCAATCGTTGGGTTAAAACAAGAGCTAATATTTTATAATCCACATTCAAGAGAGTTATTGGTCTCCAATTTTCTATCATAACAGGCTCTTTATTTCGTTTGGGTATTAAAGTAATTAAACCCTGTTTCATTGTAGATGTCATTTCTTGTTGTACAATGCACTCTTTGTACATCTCCATAAGATGAGAATTCATAACATCCCAAAAGTGACAATAAAATTCCTTGGAAAGACCATCATTTCCTGGAGATTTCCCATTGTTCATCTTTTTTAAGGCACTAAACAGCTCATCTTCAGTTAAAGGATCATCACAGATAGATTTGAATGTATCTGAAATTGAAGGGATGTGTTCTTTTAGGTTACTTAAAAAGTTTTGACTGTATTCTTCATTAAATTCGGATATATATAATACTTCATAGAATTTTTTTAATTGTTTTGTGATTTCTGTGGGGTCAGTACAAATATTATTATCAATTTTCAACTTTGTAATTGTATTTCTTTTATAATTTCGTTTTTCTAAAGCAAAAAAGTTGCTGGTGTTTTTTTCTCCATTTTCTAGCCATTTTGCTTTGGATCGAATGAAGGCGCCTTTTGCAGCTTCAATGTATAATTTATCTATTTCCTTTTGAAGTTGGGTTAAATTTGTCTTTTCATCCTCAGAAAGGCAAGTTTTGTTTAATAAAGAATGTATAGCTTCCATTATCATATTTTCTTTGGCCTGTTTATTTATTTTAAGAGTTTTACTAAATTCAATTGCTATTGATCTGACTTTAAATTTAAAGAATTCCCATTTCTGCTTGGCATTCATTTTTTTATTTCCAAATATATGTTTTGCTTCTTGTCTAATGGAATTTTCAAAATGTTCATCTTCAAGTAGTTTGTTATTAAATTTCCAACATCCTCTTAATTTGTTGTTCATTTTGTGTTTTGAACCATTTAGTTGGATAGATATCATTTTGTGATCAGAAAAGGGGGCATAACAATGTGAAATATTAGTTATATATTGTAGATGTTAAACATAAATCTATTCATGATTGCAGAGTTTTACGAAAGTTACTCCAGGTAAACTCTTTGCTATTAGGATTGAAAAAAACGCCATGTATTAATAATAAAAAGGTTATCAATTAAGTAATCAGTCAATTTAAACTGAGAGTTTTGAGCTCTTTCTGGAAATCTATCCACACAATCATTTGGGGCATCGTTAAAGTCTCCCCCAATAATCAGATTTGCATCTTTATTTTTATTTTTTTTATAAAAGTCTGTATAATATTGTAAACATCGGTAGCCAATTGTTTTGCTTGTGCTATTATATTGTGACAATACATATTAAGGATTATAAAAATTGAATTATCCAGCTTTAGCACCATTACTATCCACCTACCATCTACAGAACATTTTTTTTCTAAAATATCCCCAGTAAATTTGTTAAAGTGTATTGAAACACCTGCAGAATGATGAGAAGCATGAGAGAAAAATTACTGATCACCCCACTGAGATCTCCAAATTTTTTCATGCAGTTCACAAGAGTGAGTTTCTTGCAACAGAAAAAATATTTCCGCCAGTTCTTCTAAGAAAAAGAAATACTGCTTTTCTCTTGGTAGTACCATTCACATCTGTGTTTGTGGAGCATGTGTGTGTGTGGAGTCATGCAATGACCCAAACACCACACCCTGCAGTCCCTCTATTTACCCAAATCTAGTTTTAATCTCTTGTTTGTGTCTTTCACAGTCTAACTGACTTGGATGAAGGTTTCCACATTTTTGGTGTTCAACATCTCGTACGTTTACTCATTCATTGCAAAGGAATCCTCTATGTTGTAATTCCTAACTGCAGCTTTTGGAAATCAACCAAACAGCGACTGAAGTAAAAGTTTGCTTCCATCCTGTGAGGTTTCTTCTGAAAGTTCAGCAGATAGATGCTGATGAATGTTCTCCAAGTCCGTCTGTGCTCTTTTCAAGAAACCAGAACTGAAGTTAGAAAATGACTTCATTTCTGAATAATAAACTGGAAACTGGTCCAGGACTGGTACTGGGCGGTCTTTCTGCCAGACCGTTCTGTCTTTTTATCAGTGGACAGAATGGAGTTTCCAGTTTCCGTCTGCAGGTCATTCCCAGCACCGTTTTGCCGTCCGGCTCAGACAAGCTTATCGTCCTGACGACCCGGCCCGTTGCTGCCTCCCCCCTCCTCTGACAGAGAACTTCCTTCCTCTCCTGCCAGCAATAGTGTGCGGCTGCATCCTCCACAGATTCATATCAGTCATGTTTTGACCGCTGATTAGAGTTCCGGCTGCTGTAACGTCCAATGGCAAAATTCCAGGGATTTTTACAGAGCTTTTATGGAGGACTCCCCCAGGGAGATTTTACTATGAACAAATTCCCAAACTGGTCAGAAAGTATTTTTGGCATCGATTCCCATCAAGCTTTGTTTGACAGCCTCTCCATTATGTTTTTAATTGTTCAGACATATGAACTAGTAAGGAGAAATCTGTTGACGTCTCGCACGCTTAGAAAAGCTCTACAATTTAAAAACTCCATATTAAAATGAGCTCAGTTGGTTCTTTTTTACCCGACTCTTAAGTTAAAATGGGATTAACTTTGTTTCTGTTTTTTTTTAACTCAGGAAAAAAAATCTCAGGCTAAATTCATAAATTGGGTTAAAACGAGAGTATATAAGACTTTCAGAGTAACCTCTATCCATAGATATGATCATTTATTATCTTTGGCACACTGAAGAACCATTTTTTATGAAATATGTTATTTTTACAGCTCATTTTCATACCTGGAAGTAAGACAACTCTATCGGTGAAGTTCTGCCTTTCTCTCCTTGTGGGTGCCGCCCATTTCATGATATCATGTCGGCGTTTCTCCCACGAAAACAAACATCAAAACTTTTCCAAAGATGGATGTTCATATTTTGTACCAAAAAAAAAAAAACGTTTAGCCGATCACCCCTAGCTCCAGTGAAAAGTGGGCTTGGGTGTTAGCCTGGGGGTGGAGACTCTTCCTGGAAGGGGCGGTTCCTCCCTTTGTGACGTCACAATGTGAAGTGTGGTGTGGGAGGGGCTGCTGCTCAGGGAGCAGGTTTTTAAGGGAATACCAGAGATGTATAAATGGATCAAAATACCACTTTGGATTGTTTTTGTGAGGAATGAACATTAGAATGCTCATGTTCCCAACGCTCTTTGGGGACCCCCACTTCTCTTGGGCGTCCTCCTCCTGGGTGGGGGTGGGCGGCCCTTGCCTTGCTCTCTTCTGGACCTCTGTGGGGTAGGTGGGTGGCTGTTCGTCTGTGTGCTGCTTTCCCGGGGTGGGGCCCACAGCAGGGGGCTATTCTTCTGGGTAGACTGGAGTTTGTACTCTCTGTGCAACTTTGCGACCCTGCTCTCTGCGTTGAACTGTAGTTGTGTTGAGTACATGTTTACTTGTTTGTATGTGAAGATTTTTAGAGCCAACAGGGGGGTATTCCAGAAAGCAGGTTATGCTAGCTCCCACGGTAAGTTTGAGGCTAAGGAAGTTGATAACCTCCGTTTCTGGTTCCAGAAATGGAGGTATGTTTCAGGGTATGTCAAGTTGCTATGGCAACTCATCCTCTGAACATAACCTGGAGCAGGTTTAGTTGAAGGTTAGTTTGTTTTGAGAGAGGTGAAGGAGCATGGTGTGTCCATTTGAAGATGATTTAGTGGATGAAGAAGCTCAGTTAATACTTTTTCCACCATGAGAGGGTGATAAGACCACATTTGGATGTTTAAAGATAAACCTTTTTACTTTGATCTAACTTAATTATTTGCTTCAGTTAAGATAAATAATTGTTTTAGTTCAGTCAGCTTAAAAATAAAACCTAGTTATCACAGTTATTTTACTGTCATTCAAATTAATTCAATTAAGTAGGTGTAACTTAGGTGATGCTGTTAGAGCGGCACCGCAAGGAATTGTGGGATATCATTCCCATTACCTATCTTGACGGATTTGGGTTTGAGTGTGGGTTTTTACCAAATGTGTTTAGTTGTTTAGCTGTTTTACTGGATTTTGCAGTTATTTGTCCTACGAAGTTAAATTCTTTTTGCACCATGAGTGAGAGGGAGGGAAAGGATGATGAGTTTATATAGCACCCCTACTACTGATAGCAGTAAAATGATTTCAAGTATATGGCACAGAAGTGAAATACTCAAATCTGTTTTGTTTCATTCATATTATTTTAATAAAAATGAGAATATCTGCAGGCTCAAACTTAGACATACTAGAGTTCAAAACTTTCATTGAATTGGAGTAATATGACATTTAGTTAGATAAATATTTAAATTTGAGTTGTAAAATAAATATTGAGTTGGATAGACATAAGAAATTAGGTTGAATAAATTTAACTCAATTACTTTTTACCAATTAAATTAATTTAAATTGGATAAGTTATATATATATTTGCGTCACAATGAAAATAAGATCAGAAACTTGTGCGTTTACTTTGTCCGTTCTACTACAAGCAGAAACTCTTTCTTTTGCTGATGCAGCCGTAGTACTTTTGTGATTGACGTATAATCTTCATACGCCGTCATTAATTTCTCCGACTCTGTCTCACTAAAGAATTGCGCTCTCTTTTGTTCTCCACGCATTTCCATGGTGACTCCGGAAATCGTCGATCCAGAGAATGTCTTTATGTACATGCCGTGCACGTGCATTAACCCAGGGTTACCAAGTCAAGCGTAATTACGCCAACTCATATCCGGTCTCTTGGAACCGACATACCCAGAGTAAGCAAGTTCAGGCGGATTTCAGCCAGAGTTCAGGGTTAAAATCAGGGTAGTTTAACCCTTGTGCTATCTTAGATGACCCCACCCTTACATTGACGTGTTCTCCCTACCATGACAAAGGTGGATAAAGGTGGAAAGATTTCATGTAATCCATGGACACCAGTGAAGATCACAAATCATTGAAGAAAAAAGGTTCAGAGCACTGTCTAGTGGGTCTAGATGACCCAACTCCCAATGTTAAAGTGCCTAGGATAGCACAAGGGTTACACATGCTTCCTTTTACTAGGAAACGTGAAACTGTTTTGAACTTAAAATTATATGGAGAAGTAATGGAGCAAGTGCATAGTTTTAGGCATCTGGGAGTTATATTTGATACAAAGTTGAAGTGGAGAGAGAATTTTGATAGTTTAGTAAGGAGATGTAAGTAAGTCATAAATATAATAAGATGCTTGAAAGGCACTGGGTGGGGAGCTAGTGCACGGGCTTTGAGACAAATATATGTTACAATGATTAGGTCAGATTATGGAATTATTGTTTATAATTCAGCTTGGAGATGGTATAATTTGTTCAGACTCATTGGGAGCTTTGATGTCTGAAGTTGTATTCTTCTGATAGCAGATCAGATATATTATATGAAATTTATGAGAAGTTGTTCAGGTTGGAAAAATTGAAAATAAGCATCAGATTTATGTGGGTACCAGCACACAGGGGGGTGGAGGGAAAAGAAATGGAGGATTTTCTGGCAAAAAGGGCGTTGAAACGGGGAATAGAGATAGAAATTCCATTAGGGAGAACATAAATTAGGGTGATTATTAGGAGGCGTATTATGGAAGAATGGCAGACACAATGGGAAAGGGAGAAGAAAGGTCGACATTTATTTAGTATTCAAGACAAAGTAGGGAGAGGTATGAAAATCATAGTAAACACCAGACATCACAGCACAATATCACGGTTGAGGATGGGACACATTGGTTTAAATAATACATTGCATCTGATAGAGAAACACCTAACTGGTTTGTGTGAGTGCTGGAAAGGGGAAAAGTCAGTGGAGCACGTTCTGTCATTGTGAACTGTATGGGGAAGAAAGAAGACAGCTGGAGAGTAGAGTACGGTTGATAGAGGGGGAACAACTGAGTGCAAATTCATTAGACATTTTTCCAAAGGATACTTAAATCATCACCTTTTCTGGTTTTGTTTGCATTTCTGTCCTATTGTCCGTTTTTCACTTGATGCTAAAGTCTTTGTTTTGAAGGTTCAGCAGAGACGTTTCGATCATTTTATCTCGTCACGTTTATTAGTGAATTTTCATTTTAGGTACAAAAGAGAACTTGAGATGCAACAGAAACTGCATTACGTGCAACACAAAAATCCACACACACAAAATGCAGGAATCTCCTGAAACGGCTCTGGAAGCACCAACATGGTATAAAAATAAACTCTGCGTGTCACATTTGTGTCACTGCTCTGCAGTGAAGCCCATGCACATTATTCAATGCCTACCCACTGCATGCACACCATTCACAGTGCAGAAGGAAGCTCAGACATACTGACCTTTCCTCTAGAGCTTAAAAAACGTAAGCTTGCTAAAACGATGCAGCAGAAAACTGGAGAAGTTTGGCCTAAATGTTGGAGAAAAAAGGATGACTTTCAGTTCTAGGAATCCCTTCTTTCAAAGCGTCGGACAGCGTGGCTTTGATGGTTTTTCTGTGGGCTTTGGAGAGGTTCGCTTTGAGTTTGAGCAGAGCAGAAACCTGGGCTTCTCTGTGGACAAAAGAGAGAAAAAAGGCGACAGAGTTCAGTCACAAAGATGTTTCTGATCCGCTCACTGCTGTTTGTTTGGGGGTTTGGACGTGCAAAAAGGAAAAGATGAACATTGCTTCATCCTTTTTGATCCTCTGATTGTCGTAACCATTACTGACAGGATTTCATTGTTTTAAATGTTCACAAAACTCATATTTACATCCACGCTTTGGACAGAAACTTTAGGAGGTTTCCAGTGTCAGTAGAATAAGGGGTTCTCAAAGATTAAAACACAACGCCAATCCGAACTGACTTCTGCGTGTGTGTGAAGCAGTTACTGCAAAGTGTCCCTGACTTTGTGTTTACTAAGTGTCTTTTTCTGGGAATGTGTGAGAGCAGTTTGACCCCGGCAGTAACAAACATTAACCCCACGCGTCTGCACATGTGTGCACACACAGTGTGTCAGCAGTTGTCAGCTCGGCCTGTTGCCGCTCCTGCTGCTTTCAGGAAACATCTGAATCCATGAAGGATTTCCGGTTCTTTCCTGCTTCAGGCCGGCCTTTCCCTGCAGCTAGTCTGTCTGACTGTGAGCGGGATTTTCTGTCCTTGTCGGGTCAGATGAGTGGAGATCAAACGCCCTGCATCTGTTTTTCTTGTTCTAACGGAGCAGGAGGATCACCTGAGGTCAGGGTAGGTGGATCCCAGTGAAACCACCTGCACCTGGATGGCAGGAACGTCTTGCAGTTTCAGCACTTCTGCGATCTTGATCAGGATTTCCTCCAGCCAGACCTCCTTCGACGCCTGTGAAGACACGGCATCATCAGCTCTATGAGACCCATTGAACCGGTTTTCCTGGAAGTTTCTTTAATGGAGTTTTTATGGGTTGTCCAGTATTTCCAAAGAGTGATGAGTCACAGACTCTCTGGGCTCTCAGTTGTTTTTTAGAAATGCCCTTCCTAACCAGTAGATGGCAGAGGTTACTGAGGCACAGAGGGCTGCAAACTGAAAAACATGTGGCCAGCAGTGAAACTTTGAGTGACTGAAAAAAGAAGACGTTTTGGTCAGAGGAAATCCTTTAAAGACAAATAATTCAAACCTTTGAAATCTATTAAAGTCATTTCTCCAGCTCTGCTTGATTTCTTCCTGCATTTGTTCTTGTTTAGAAATATTTGACACATTTGAAAGAGGAAAAGGGGCTTTAATGTTATTAGAAGCTGCTGCAGAAATGAGTCTGTCACATTAAAGTCAATTGGCAGGTTTGTGAAACAATCAGTGTGAAACCAAGTGTTAGTGGTTATTTTCAAATGATAACTTCTCCTAAAATATATTTTAAGAAATCCAATGGGTTCTAATATCACCATAGTAAATGCAGCTCGGTGTCATTGATTTCTACAAATGTTCCTTTTGCCCGTACAGGGCAAATGGGCAGAAAGGCTTTTCTCCTTCTCTCCACATGGAACACTACAAAAAAACTGGAAATGAAAAGAAATCGTTCCACTGAATATTTTTAAATCCAGGCTGACAACGGAGGAGAAGGTCACTTTTAACTATACCTGTTTTACATAAGTTCTCATTTTTTCATTTTACCTTTTTAAATGTTTACATTTTTATTGTAAATGTAATTTATTGTTTCCTCCTAGCCAGTAATCCCTTGAAAGAGAGATTCTGAATCTCAATGGGTCACTTACTGGGTAAATAAAGGATGAATAAATGTTAGATGTTTACTGACATGAGGATTTTAGTCTTTAGATTCATAAAAAAAAAAAAACATGAATGTGAACGTTTCCCACACTGGAAAACTCCCCAGACTCCACATTTTTTTGTGAAGATGGTTGGAACCTGACGGTCTGTAAATGAGCTCAGGTTCCCACCATCACCATGGAAGATTTACTCTCATTTCAGTTTCAGTTCTGCACTAATTTGCATCATTTGCTTCCTTTTTGTTGCTATAGCGAGGGGGGCGGAGCTTCACCTCTTTGGTGAAGAGCTTGCGCAGACTCTCTGCGTTGTTAATCATGACGGCGCACGCCATCTCCTGCTGCTCCCGGGCCTTCAGCCGGAGGTCTCCTCGCAGTAGCCTCCGGACGTACTCCTCTGTCACCTCCTGGTGGAGCCGTCCGATCAGCTCCTGAATCAGAAGAACCTGCATCAGCTTCGTGTTGGTCCACGCCTTTGAAAAGCTTGTTAAAGGGCAAAACGGCGTACCTGCCGGCAGGTGTGGGGCACATCCTGGAACCGCTGCAGCTCTTTTTCCAATGTGTCCAGCAGCTTCTGAAAGGCGTTCTTTTTCAGCCAATCGCTGGTTCCCAGCTTCTGGTACTGTGCCTGTGTGAGGCAGAGGAACAAACGCTTTACAGACGAGAAGCTTCATCTCTACTGGAACAGAATCTCTAGAATCTTCTTCACATCTGGAAGAAGTTGATGATTTGACGTTTAGCTGGCGTAAATAAAGTGACAAACGTGCTTTGGTTGTGTCGCATTGACAGCCTGTGCAGGTCTGTGACCGGCTCTGACTGCATGCATGCACGAGCTGTGAACGGCGGTCTCTGATCACGGGATTACCTTCAGCACTTTGTGCACGGGGCTCAATAAATAATTGCATGCAGACTGTTTCATGTCAGCCAGGACGCACAAACAGTCTTCCCGCACCGTCCCAGGGAACAAATGTGTCTTTTTGTGAAGGAAGTCTCTGCAGAAAAGACAAAGAGGACACATCAAAGCAAAGCTTGCTGCGTCTGCCGCTGCAGCTGCGGCTGCGGCTGCTGCAGGACCCCGACTCGACTGCTCATCACATCAGACCCTCACCTGAACTGTTCCACGCAGCCCAGGTGGGCTTTCATGTAGGCTTTGGTGTTCGCTTTGTTCATTTTGATGACCTCTTCTTGGTGGACTTTATACCTGCAAGAGTTTGGATGAAGTGAGTTTCTGCTGTCAGTTTAGCTCCTCAGAAGACGGTCTGGGGTGTCTACCTCTGCATTAGATCCAGGAGGGGGTATGTTATGGTCTGGGCTTTTTGCAGGCTCCTCACAGTCTTCTCTGCTGCTGTTACCATGCCGTTAACGAACTAAAGGCAGAAGCAGAGGGAAAATCTGTGACTCCAAACTGCACTCACACTGCAGACTCAGAAGTCTGCAGGTCAATGCAATAGTCTGCACCAATAGATCACCAATAAGTTCCCACTGAACTTCCCATCTTCCTTGTTGATTAATGTTTCTCCACATTTCATGTTTGTTTACTTTGTTCGGCTCGACTTCAGTTAACAGGAGACAGACTCGGAAACATTGGACTGGATGTCTTTCAAAAATCCTTTTTCTTCAATACATGTTTTGCCCAAGTTTATTAGAAAATGAGCCCAGTGCAGAGTTCCCTGAAAACTGTGGATTTGTATTGCGGCCGCACCTGAATGACGTCGTAGGCCAGGTGGCTGACGCAGCGGCCCTCCTCTGTGCTCGGCTCTGCTCCCTGGTCCCACTGCTTCACTTCCTCCTCCAGGACTCGGTTTGTGAATGTTGCCAGTTCAGCCTGAAAGCACCAGGACGCACGCCATGCTGTCACGCAGTCTGTCAGATCCCACCCCCTCAGACGCATGGACTGCCGTTACCTGCTGCTTGCTCAGGTGCTGCACCTCCAGACACTGCAGTGACATCTCAGGCAGCAGCTCTCCCAGAGCGGCAACATCAATCTCACCGGCCATCTCTGGATTTTCAAAGATCCTGACACACAGGAGAAGGTTGTGACACTGCTGTTCCATGGACGCATCACATGACTTTGCAGGCATTTCACAACCAACATTTCATCAAAGCTTTTCCTTTTTTTTGGAGGTTGCTGAATTTGCTAATGGATTTGATTAAAAACTTGCACCGTGTGTGTTGCTAGGACTCTGGTTTCATTTGATTCGTCTTCACACCTGATAGGCAGGTTTGCTCCTCACAAATGCTCAGCCCGTTTGGCCTCCCTGACTGATTGGGTGACCTCACACTTTCCCTGTGAGGGCCAGTTTTTAGGGGGATCAGGTTCTGACCCACTCAGCAGGGAATGCCGTGATGTTAAATTGTCACCTATGGAATAACAAAAAGTTCTGCTTCTCTGACCAGAGGTTTGACTGCAAAGCACCCGGACTAACCCAAGACCTGTTCATGTCAGGCCTAAATTCATCTGGGAGGTGGATTGTCGTCTTACCCTGGGAAGTATTCGTTGACCCAGCGCAGGATGAAAGAACAGTCCTGGTCATCCAGAACAAAGTCCACAATATCCCTGAGTGCGGTGCTGAGGGTTTGGTGGTACAGCGTGGCATAAAAGTGGCAGATCTTTGCCTCTGGGGGGTAGCATGCCTTCACGCGCCGGACCACCAACAGCAGGTCCTCCCTCAGCTGCCTGCCCATGCTCTGGATGTGGGACTGGATGTGGGACTGATCCCTCTGGCCAGCAGGGCCTGAATGTGGATATTCCAGCCGATCCTGCACCAGGCTGCGGAGGGTGGAGTCGTGCAGCGTTTGCCATTCACTGAGATTCTGGCACCCGCTTTGTCTCCTCAGAAGATCCTGCTTCTCCTCCAGGTAGATGGCCTTCACCGCAGACCTCAAGGCCTCGCTGTTGTCCCCCTCAGACGCCAGACTTCCTTGTAAACACTGCACCACCAGGCTTTGCAGGCGGCTTCGGTCTGCAGCCAGCCTGTCCATCTCTGCGGCGTGATGCTGGAGCCTCTCTTCCTCCGACGTCCGCCTGATCAGACTGTTTTCTCTGCAGATCAGAAGCTGGCTGGCCTCATGGAAGCACTGTCCGTCCAGAAAATCTTTGAACTTTGCATTTCCTGACAGAGAAAAACAAAGAGGCACATTTTAAAAAATCAGTAAACGACAAACTTCAGCAAGAAGAACATTCTATAGCATTATTAGTATTATTGGATGAATGTTGTAAAACGTTCAACCCATCTTTTTCCTGTTTCTCTTTCTTTATTCTAGTATTTTCCTCCATGTTTTGCCGCTCATCTCCTTCTGTTATGTTTCACCTGTTTGAACATTTCATTTTCAAATGTTCAGCTCTTTAAGGTTTTTCCAGCTATGACTTTTGGTCCTTCAAGTCCTTGAACTTTTCCAGATATTCCAGGATTTCCAGGATGTTTGCCTCCATTGAAAAACACGGGGAATCCTTGGTGTAGAAGCTCGCTGGTTCGATACCCGGCTCTGGCATTTTTCATATATTTTTTGTTATTGAGCTGTTTTTACTTTATTCATGGTCAGATTTGATCATTTTTTAATTTAAAGTCTTTTTGTCAATTATCACCCTTTAAGTTTCATTTTCGTTCAGCATTGTACCATCAACCCTTGATTTTCTTCTGGACATGCAGCTCCTTCTACTTATTATTATAGTCCATGACTTTTTGAAACCCAGAGGAAGTAAAAAACTAACAGCGACAGCTGATGATGTCTGCTGCATGATGTCAGAGCTTCTCAAAGGTCTCCTACCTGCTGCAGGCTCGGGGGGCTGGCTTCCATCAGGCACAGCCAGACGGTCTTCCTCCACAGGAGGGGGGCTGGGATGCCCCACAAACCTCTGCAGCTTGTCCCTAAGCCAGGTTGGACTGAGGGGGATGTTGCGCCTGCCGTTAGCCGCCGAGTCTGAGCGAATCCTCATGTTTAAACTGGATCTGAACCGGATCCAACCGCAGAAACTGGACCAGAAGAGGAGCTGATAAAGACGCAGAAGTCGGTGTGATTACAGTCATTCAAATCATTCAAATGACGGTTTGATTGCTGATGTGAGAAAGCAGCAGGTTACGTTTGAAGACTAAACATTTCTTTAAAGCTGTTAACATGTTTTCACCTTCTGTAACTAGTGCATGTATCAACATGAATTTCTACTTGGAAGCAAAAACATAAATACATCTTTTTTTGATGGAGCTGCATATAAATTCAGGCATCAAGGGGTTAAAAAAACCCAGACGTTAACATTTTAGGGATTTTGTCCAAGAAAGTTCAAAAGTTTTTAAAAAAATCAGAGCCAAAGCATAAAAAATAGATTCACAGTTTTATCCTTTTTCAGAACAGCCTCTAAAAACGGTAACTCTCATAAAAAAACACAACTGGGAACAAAAACAGAGAAAGGAGTCATGAAAGCTAACAAATGTGAAGAGAGCCCCTCGTCTTTTGATACTCACCCTGATCCTTCTGTCGTTCTCATCCAAACTGCTGTGTGCAGCTTTTAAAGAGCGACAAGCCCCTCCTCCTTCCAACATGCAGCAATGGAAAGTCCGCTCTCGCACAACCTCACAACCTCACACGCACACAAACACACAGGCTTTTTTAAGAGAGCTCTGGCCGTCTGCCTGCTCTGTCTCTCCCACCAGGCAGTGGTGAACCCCCCCATTGGTTAAAAAAGCAGCTCATCTTCATTTCTCTGTACTTTCTCATTGACTTCCTGAATGTTTTTCTATGCTGAGATGCTGCAAACATGTCATGAATGAAAGGAAAAAGCTGCTTTTGTCTACAATCTGATCCCAGCAAATGATCCGCTGTTCTGGAGTGATGAGAAAATTCAACCAAAAAAAGTTTTGTTTTACTGTCAAACGTTTTTCATGAGCTCCCCTTAATTTAGATTTTTGCTGAAGGTTTCGGATATTTCAAAGTCAATCATTGCAGTTTGAGAGCATCTCTGTTCTGTTGTTGGACTTTGACTTGTCTGAGGGTTTCAGACTGGACTTTCTCACTGACCGACCACAGGTGGTGAAGATGGGGAAGAAGGTCTCTGCTGAGCTGACGGTCAGATCCGGAGCACCACAGGGTGCCGCCTCCGTCCAAAGCTCTTCTCACTCTACACCTACTACTGCATCTCCCTGGACTCCAACAGAATCATCAACTCAACCGTCCTTGGTCTCATCAGAGGAGGGGACGAGTCTGCAAACAGCAGGGGTGTCAAACTCATTTTCACTGAGGGCCACATCAGCATAGTGTCTGTCCTCAAAGGGCCAGATTTAACTTATAGATGTAACTAAATTTAATAAATGTAACTACTACTTAATATTAAATAAATCATTTGTTGATTTATTTATTATAACCATCTAAAGTGACAATTACAGTTGCATAGAAAACATATGTTTGCTGGATTACATTAGCGAATATCCTTTTAAATTTGATTCTGTCAGGTTAGGTTATATGGACAGTGTTTAAGTCCTATGTATAGCTGCCCAATCCCATATTTCAAGTCCAATTCCCCCTAAATATGAATAAATACACAATTTCCATTTTTTATTTTAGGAAATTAAAAACTTTTATGCTCTCGCGGGCCACACAAAATGACGTGGGGGCCACATTTGGCCCCCGGGCCTTGACTTTGACACACGTGGCATACAGAGACCTGGTACACAGATCACCATTTACAGCGAGGGCAACGACCTTGTTCTCAACGTATAGAAAACAAATGAAAATAATCGTGGACTATAGAAGGAAAGCATCGCCACATCAGCCGCTCATCATCAACGGGACTGTGGTGGAGCGGACCCACTGCCACCGGTTCCTGGGTCTGCAGATCACACACAGCCTCAGCGGAGAAAGAAACACTGTTGCCACAGTGAAGAAAGCCCAGCAGAGGCTGTCCATCGTCAGGCTGCTGAAGAAGGCCGGACTCAAGCGCCGGACCCTCACCCAAGCCTACAGGGGGCTTGTGGAAAGCAGCGGACTGACAGCCTGGTTTGGTAACACCATCACAAAAGAGACAAAGATGCTGCAAACGGTCATCAACACAGCTGAACAGCTACAACCTTCCATCCATGGACACCATCTAGAAGCAGCGCAGCAGGAGGGGAGTGACAAGTTCATCAAAGACAGACACCAACCCGCCTACGCACAGATCCAGTGTGTGGACCGGCACAGACTTTCAATGCGACACAACCAGAGCAAGTTTGTCACTTTATTGACGCCAGCTTAACGTCAAATCATCAACTTCTTCCAGATGTGAAGAAGATGGATGCACACACCACACGCTTCCACAACAGCTTCTTCCCAGCAGCAATCAGAATGCTGGCACAGGACATGAGAGAGGGAAGACTAGACTGAACCACACAACAAGACCTGCCATCCAGCTGGGACACCGAGTGCAATAAACTATTAAACTCCACAAAAGTGCACTTATTCTTCTGAAAAGTTGGGACGCTGCAATATTCACATTTATTTACATTTATATTTTATACTTTATATTTTTGTTATTTAATTTGATTCTATTCTTAAATTTAGTCTTTTTCTATTTTCACCCTGACCTGAGAGATGCCAAAGGGAAATTCCGATGTACTGTATGTGCAAACAGCAACAAAACCTTGAACCTTCCTTTTCACATGTGATGCATCCCATGTTGTGTCTGATCCTCTCTACAGGTGACAGATCCGGACTGCAGTGGTTCCGGTTCAGCAGCCGGGCCCTTCCCAGACGGAGCTGCACGACTGCAAAGCTGCTGTCTGCATTTTTTGTTCAAATCCAAAGAGCTTTCCTGAAACAGACGTCATCTGGAGGCCGGCCAGCCATGGCTAATGGGAGGAAATTCCAGCAGGCTCTTTTGTTAATGCCGGTGGAGAGCCGGGGCTCTACCTGTGTGGGGAATGCCAGTGTGGAATGATTTGTGAGCTGTGTTCCGGCGGGGTGGGCCCTGTCAGCTGCAGGGCCTCTGTGGTCAGATGTGAGGAGGGAGGAGCCTGACAGCCGCCTTAATTCATTAACCAACACTGAAAACTCTGAGGTGATGAAAAGCTGAAGGGCGGATGAGATGGTATTCAATCAATCAGTGTCACAATATACATCAAATTGACAAACGTGTCTCTCATCATGAAGAAGGATCAAACCCTTTGTGACAGATCGTCACCAACAACCACGACATGATGCTTTTCAAACCGTTTGTGTTCCAAACGTCTGTTTCTAGCTTTGGTGCTGACCCACAGGTGTCACGTGTTGCAGTTCTTCAAATGACCACCGGGGACTGGCTTCAGAAAGGAGCAACTTCCCACTGACTTCCATGTTGAAACAAGTCAGATTTCGCAGCCCAAACAAGCCTTTGATAGTCTGGGTTTAGGATCTCTTTGATGTTCGTTACTTTCTCTTCTATTCATTACTTCTGGAGCGGCAGAGGGACCTGTCTGGACAGGACCAAACTAAGGCAGGACGGCCTACCCTGGCTCTGAGGATCCACAACCCTGCACTGCTTTCTGCTGACTCAGCTGTCTCTCTTGATCCTGACTGAATAAACTAACTAGTCCAGGTAATTAGGAGCAAGAAGTGCAGGTAGAACTGGAGAGCAGGCAGAACGAGGAAGTGAGACGTAGATCTCCAGGAAGTAGATCTCTGGGATGAGCGTTTGAAACCTTTACTGCATGGATACCTGAGATTTCTGATAAATGGCTCCACACACGCACAGGCATGATGTCAGGCCTTTATGGGCTCCGCCCACATTTGATACTCAGACTGAGGGATTTTGTGTTTGCTCACAATCTATTTCTAAAACGGAACCAAATGCTTTTCTTATCCAACTCATGTCCCAACACGTAACCAGACTCCCATGTCTGCCCGCGCCTTCATGACGATGGAGACTGTGAGACCAGAAGGTGCAAATGTTCGGAAATGGTGACAGAAAGTTCTGATGAATTTCCTCTGAGACTCACCAGGCCTTTGAAAAGCTACAGAAGAAGATGGAGAGGAGGCTTCTGCCTCTGAAATGGGCTTCCCTCTTTCACTCAAATGGAGACTGTAAAAACCTAAATGCTTTCACACCCTTCTCCCTCTCCCCACTCTTCGGTGATGGTTTCTTCTCTTCAGGGACGGACGGTTTGATCTGGGACTTTTCGGCCAAATGTGATGATGTCATATCCTGAAACTGAGAAGTTAACCCTTTATCTTCATAAAAAACATTGATTGTATGTCTTACCCAACCAAAGCAATAAAAAGAGAAAAAAAAAACTATTTTTATTGATTTTGCGTCTTGATCGGGTTGTTAAAATCCCACTCCAATCATCTTCTGATCAATATCCAAACTCTTCCCAGTGGTCTTTTGATGATCATGCTGCATTTTTTAGACAAAAAACGATCGTTTTCTAGGACATAGTTTCTTCAGAGCAACAGAAGTTCATTAGCAATTCACGTCTGAGGCAGGACTCTTCATCCCACCATCCATCTGTATACAAACTCCCCCTCTAGCTTTCAGCCCCCCAAGCTAACATTAGCAGTACAAGCAAAACAGCAGCAACATCAGGGGCCTGGGGCCTGTTTCAGAAAGGAGGTTCAACCAACTCTGAGGTTGAACTTGAACTCTGAGTTGGTCAATCGGGAGATTAACAACTCTGAGTTTTCTGTTTCAGAGAAGCTGATCCGAGTTAGGTCAATCAACTCTGAGTGGACTGATTCGGAGGTGAGCGTGCGCACCGCGACTATAAGAAGCCATTATCAATGGAGCGCAGATATCACGAGTCACCATGGCAACCGTGAAAAAAAGAGGTCTGCATATTTTTCGCCAGCTGAACTTGACGTGCTGCTGCAGAGTTACAGTGAATATGAGCACATATTCCAGAAGAAAAGCAACACCGCTGCATCTGCAAAACAGACAGTTAGCGTGGGAAAACATAGCTGCTCAAGTTAATGCCTAAGTTTGCATTTAAATCATTGTTATAAAATATTGACTATAATAACTTTTTAAATAGCGTAAGGAGTGAAATAAAAAATGGCGATATTAAGGTGTACTTTTGAAGTGTCATTCCTGGTGTAAATGCATGAAATGCATCCATAGTGTACAGAACCAATCTGGGGGGAAAATGCATTTAACGTCTGTAATGTTTAGAGGACTTTTTGTTAACCTTCCCCTCTTGCAAACGTTGGTCAGTTTAATATTAATACATGCAATTGTGTTTTTAAAAGTGAACTTTTGTCTCCTGTTGAACCTTTCGCTGCGAGAAGACTTCTCCTGAACGATCTCCTGAAGATTTCCTTCAGGGCTGAAGGGAATTCTCCTTCGAGGTTCACTTCCCGTTGGAAACCCTCAACCTCCAGAGCGGATTAAGAATGACTCCAAAAAGGTTATTCTGGGAATGACACCTTCTCTTTATTTAACTAAGTGCTCCGTCCTCCGAACACACAATATATTCCACGCACACACCTCCGCTCCGTCCTCCCCCCCCCCCCCCCCCCATCTACACCTGCACTCGCCCCTCCCCTTGTCTCTCGTGGATCGCACCCCGTTCAGCACACACACGCTGCAACACTACCCTTGTATTGATCAAGTGGTATAGGTTTATATGGGATTAAGAAAGTAAGCAGTGCTAGAAAATTGTGTTTCCAAAAAGTAATTGTTACATTAATCTAATTCAATGTCCCTGATTTCATTTTCATGTAGATGCAATCCTGCAGGAATTAAAAGAACATGGCAGCAGCTAAAATGAAGTATAAAAACATAATTCAATCGGGTCAAATTTGAGCATTTCATGGATGGAGGCTTTGTTGACAATATTTGACATATGAAACATCTACATAGCAAGACCTAATGTTGTTTTCATTGTATATGTAATTGACTGCAACGAAAAACGGTAACGCTCAAACAAAAACGTATGGGGAAATGACAAAAAATCGAGTCTTCTCAAAATCCTCGTACGAGGTAAATATAATTTTCTACGAATTAATGCAGCCTCCTCGTCTATTGGGTCCTCCAAAAAAGAACAAGCCATTCTTGTCACTTAAACCGTCTTTGTGTGACGGAAATGTGGGCAATGAAGGTTAAAGCGGAAAATTAGGTTGAACCTAACCTGGTCGGGAGCAGGTTTTATTCTCCAAACTCAAAGTTTCTGCCGGTCCCCTCCCCTTTTTAACGAAGCGGTATTTTTCGCTTTAACCTTCATTGCCCTCATTTCCGTCACACAGAGACGGTCTAAGTGACAAGAATGGCTTGTCCTTTTTTTGAAAGACCCAATAGACGAGGAGGCTGCATTAATTCATAGAGAATTACATTTACGTCGTTCGAAGATTTTGAGACCTAGATTCGATTTTTGTCATTTCCCCATACGTTTTTGTTTGAGTGTTACCGTTTTTCGTTGCAGTCAATTACATATATACAATGAAAACAACATTAGATATGTATTGCTATGCAGATGTTTCAAATGTCAAATATTGTCAACAAAGCCTCCATCCATGACATGCTCAAATTTGACCTGATTGAATTATGTTTTTATACTTCATTTTAGCTGCTGCCATGTTCTTTTAATTCATGCATGATTGCATCTACATGAAAATGAAATCAGGGACATTGAATTAGATTAATGTAACAATTACTTTTTGGAAACACAATTTGCTAGTGCTGCTTACTTTCTTAATCCCATATAAACCTATACCACTTGATCAATACAAGGGTAGACAAAAGTTCACTTTTAAAAACACAATTGCATGTATTAATATTAAACTGACCAACGTTTGCAAGAGGGGAAGGTTAACAAAAAAGTCCTCTAAACATTACCGACGTTAAATGCATTTTCCCCCAGATTGGTTCTATACACTATGCAGCATTTCATGCATTTACACCAGGAATAACACTTCAAAAGTACGAGGTTCCATTTGTGCCAAAAATAACAAAATGTGTTTTTGCGTCCACTGTTATGTCTTTGGTCCATTGTCTATGTCTATTGATCGTGTTTTTGCGTCCACTGTCTATGCTTTGGGCTCATTGTCTATGTCTATTGAACGAGTTCATTTCACATTGGTTCATGTCTATGTATTACTAAGCAATATCTTCTGCATGCCCATGATTCTTTGATTATTACTTTGTATTAACTTTGTGATGTATATGCTTGCTTTATCCTTAAACTTTATCTTTGTCATTGTCCTTATCCCATGTCGTCTAACTACGGCGTCAGGAAGATCCTTAGCAACCGTTGCTAGTGTCGTTTGCTACGTCGTTTCACGTGTCGTCAGGAAGATCCTTAGCAACCATTGCTAGTGTCGTTTGCTACGTTCTCTCACCATGTCGTGTCCTTAGATCTTGCTGTATCTCAAATTTTGCAAAGGTCGTCAGAGAAGTCTTTTGTACGGTCGATAAATTGTTTCCCGTATTATCACGGAACAAAACACTTTAAAAAAAAAAAACCTTTATTGACAATCCTGCAAACGCGCACTGCCAGAAAGGGGGGGGGGGTGCATGCGTACAACGGTTTCACGTTCCCGTTTAAAGTTATTTAGAGTATGGCTTTAATTTAATCTTGTGATGAAACTATTATTTCAAATTATTTTGAAAAATGACTGATCTTTATAAAATATGTTGTTACAAATCTGATAGATAAACGAGGATCAGTCGGGCTAATAAGAGCCTTATACTGGTCCCGAGTGCGCCATCTCATGGTCACATAAATAGATTAAAAAGAAAAGCTCAAAAACCAGTCAGTTTTCGACTGTTATATTCATAATTAGTGACTCGACCGACTAAAATTTGAGAAGGTAACTCATCGAAGATATTTTAAAGGCCTCCTTGCAAGGCCCCCGTAAATCGTTCAGCGGCAAAAAAAAAAATATTGCCATGGACTAATGACTTGAGGGTTTATTTCTGAACAAATACATTAAATCAACACCAATGTGTTTGTAATTTTAGTATTAATAAATCAGCCACGTTTTTCATGATCAGAACACAGCACATTAATAAATAGTCTTCGTAAAATGTTCATATTTATTATGTGTCATTCTCCGCGTTAAATAGAAGTAGTTCACCTCCAGATCAGGTGGTGGCGGTAATGCGCCACTTTGTTTTCGTGTCAAGCGTTGTATGCATGCCCCCCCCCACCCTTTCTGGCAATACGCGTTTGAGGGAATATCAAAATAAAGTTCATCTTAAAAACGTGTTGACATGGTTAACCCTGACGTCTGCTTTGATAAACATTTCTTTTTCGTTCCGTGGTAGTACAGGAAAAGATTTACCGGCCGTACAAAGGACTTTTCTGACGACTTTGGCAAAATTTGAAAAACGAGAACATCTAACGACAAAACACGGGGAAACGTCGTAGCTAACGACAGTAGCAAACATCGTAGCTAACGACAGTAGCTATCGACAGTAGCTATCGACAGTAGCTAATGACAGTAGCTAACGACAGTAGCTAACGACAGTAACTATAATCGACAGTAGCAACGGTTGCTAAGTCCTGACGACAAAGTGAGACGACCTATACATAGACAGTGGACACAAAAACAGATTTTTGGCACAAATGGAATCTCATACAAAAGTACACCTAAATATCACCATTTTTTATTTCACACCTTACGCTATTTAAAAAGTTATTACAGCCAATATTTTATAACAATGACTTAAATGCAAACTTACGCATTAACTTGAGCAGCTATGTTTTCCCACGCTAACTGTCTCTGTTTTGCAGATGCAGCGGTGTTGCTTTTCTTCCGGAATATGTGCTCATATTCACTGTAACTCTGCAGCAGCACGTCAAGTTCAGCTGGCGAAAAATATGCAGACCTCTTTTTTTCCACGGTTGCCATGGTGACTCATAATATCTGCGCTCCATTGATAATGGCTTCTTATAGTCGCGGTGCGCACGCTCACCTCCGAATCAGTCCACTCAGAATTGATTGACCTAACTCCGATCAGCTTCTCTGAAACAGAAAACTCAGAGTTGTTAATCTCTTGATTGACCAACTCAGAGTTCAAGTTTAACCTCAGAGTTGGTTGAACCTCCTTTCTGAAACAGGCCCCAGATCTATCCAGCCGTCCAGTTCTGATCCAAATTCCAGCTCAGACCAGGAAAACAAAGACGTCCATGGATCTATTTGTCTGAGTGGATGATCATAAAGCAGAGATAATTTGGCCCCGCCCATTTCAGCTGCTGCGTCACAGCTGCAAGCTTTTATAAACTGTTTTTGTTTATCAGGACAGGAATTTCTTTATGTTTTTTGACACAAGAACGATTTTTTAACAACCCATCAAAGACAAACTATTAATAAAAAACATTGAATCTTTCTTATTGCCTTGGGTGAGCATTGCATAAAAACCAGGTATTTAAAAATATATGATTTCAAAATGCGCTTAACCATTTGGCTGAGCAGTAACTTCATGGATATGTGATATTATTTCAAATTTCATATTGTGCCCTGTCAAAACACACAATTAAACTTTCAACTTTTATTTGGAGTCTTGAGAACAAAATGAAGCAGAAGATAAAAGTGGAGATGAAGAGTTGCTGCCTCCTTGCTCTGTCTATGATGTGATGAAAGCTTCAGTGATGGTTTCTGTGGAAGCAGAAGTTCAGCAAACCTGTCTTCTCTGTTGCCTTAAAATCCCTCCAGTTTTCTTTTTAGAGCTCATGTTTGCACAAATATACATAGATTATGAAAGTTTTTCAAAAGAACTTTCCACAGTGTCCCAACGAAAACATGAAATTATCTCATTCTGACCTCAATCGAAAGTGAAAGAAAAGTCCTGTTCTTCTTTCTATAATGGACTTCAGTCCCTTTTTAATGAAGAGACAGAAGAAAATTTGGTATGTAATTTCAGACTTCTTGATTAAAATTAAACAAATTACACTGAAACAGGAATCTGAGGTAAACCTGCAGGTTGGAAAACATTTGTGTCAGCAGCTCAACAGAAGCAGCAGCTTTCATAGGTTTAGGTCATAATGGTTTGTCCAACTAAGTATAACAGTAGCTCTAAATTCAGTTTTCTTCATTGTGTGAGGACATGGAGCAACAGTTCTGAGGTGAAGCAAGAAGCATAAACAAAGAGAAGGGCTGGAGTACAGAACAAGCCCCAAGAAAATTCATCAAAAAAAATAAATAATAATCCTTGTTTTAACCATCAAAGATGTTTGACCTCCATCCTGGCACATTTACGATCTCTCCAGTCGCAGAGGAACGTGTCAGATTTTTGTGCAGCTTCCTGAAGCTAAGAAAAAAAACATTTTAAACTCCAGCTTTTCAAAATGCAGATAAAAAAATAAAGAGAAAGCAAACACAAACATGAAATGAAAGAGGCTGATAAATCTACACACAGACTGATAAGGATCCCAGTGCATCATGGGATTCCCCCTTTTATCAACTGAGACCGTTGGGGCATAACGCCAGTCCTGTAAGCCTTTGCAAACTGAGTCTGAGCGTGGAGCTGCTTTCTGGAGGGATGTTTTCTCTCATCTGCTCCCTTGTGTTCCACGGGGAGACGTGACCTCCCCACTGACACTGTGGATGCTTTTCTGTGGTTTTTCCACAAGTCCCAGGTCAGCAGGGTCTGAGTCCTCTCTGTGAAACCGTCAGCTTCTGTTGATAAATCTGAACTGATGACATTAGATAACAATGGTGTGGAATGTACCTTCCTCTCAGTCTGTTGGCTTGTTTTTCTGGAGGCAGCAATGAAGGTTTGGTGTTTTTATCCAAACAATAATCGGCAGTCCAAAAATATCATTGAAGTAAAATCTCACATTCAAATTCAAGAGGACTGTCAGAGTTTAATAATAAACTCAGGACATAGATAACCTTGTCAGAATAATTCACAAGTGTTTTTACTTCATGAATTGTTTTGAAAAGCTATTTCTGTTTTCAACAAAGTAACAGTCCACTCAGACAATGTTTCCTTCTTCAGTGTCACATCCAGAAACGCTGAACAGTCTTCATCAGTGAAGAAGATTCTCATCTTCTCACCAGCTTCCTGCTCTGAAGGAAACATCTTCATTCATCATCATGGACAGCAAGACCAACCACTGTAGAAACACAATCCTCTAGTTCCAAACTAAAGAAATGATCCCTGAAAGTAGAGTCTTAGTTAGTTCTGGATGTTGTTTGTCCTCTTCTGTCTGCAGACAGGAACTCCTGCTCCTGGTCACCTCCTGCAGGTCACAGACTCACACCTCCTCCAATCAGACTGCAGTCTGATCACATACCTTATAGTTTTAGTTTTTCCCTCGCTCTAACTCACTTTTTGAAACACAAATTACATTTTCAAAGCCACCTAGACATTTTTCCAAATGTCATGGCATCAAACAGATTCAACGTTTTTCATGCTATTCATGAGATGTTTCCGTGGACGATATGCAAACACTCTGCTGAGGCAGACTGAAGTCATGAAAAGGGCGGCACCAGCAAAAAGGGAAATGTGGGGCCTAAGAAATTGAGTCCTCCCCACAGAGTTGGAAAAGAATTCTATTCCATTCAGAGTTAAATTATGTTCTGAAAACTATTGTGAAATTATTCTTTAATTTGCAAATGTTTAAGGTTCAAAAATAATTGGAGGTTTCAACAAACGAACAGAGGTGACCAGGAGCAGGAGTTCCTGTCTGCAGACAGAAGAGGACAAACAACATCCAGAACTAAATAAGACTCTACTTTCAGGGATCATTTCTTTAGTTTGGAACTAGAGGATTGTGTTTCTACAGAGCTTGGTCTTGCTGTCCATGATGATGAATGAAGATGTTTCCTTCAGAGCAGGAAGTTGGTGAGAAGACGAGAATCTTCTTCACTGATGAAGACTGTTCAGTGTTTCTGGATGTGACACTGAAGGAGAAAACATTGTCTGAGTGGACTGTAACTTTACACTAATATTAAGAAACTCTTGTTTTTTTTTTTATAAAATCAGAAACCAAATTCTAACAGAAGAACAAATCTGCATGAAAGGCTGTTCTATGATATCATTTCATTTAAAGTCAAAATTTGAATTCAGCTTCAAACTGTTGAAATCAATTCAGTGAGATATGAGTAGTATCAGAGTCAAATTAGCAGCTTGCTGGGATTTCCTTAAGATACATAACTCTTCTCTCACACCGAGCAAACTGACACTCATTTGGAACAACCCTGACATCCTGGGGAAATGCTGAACTTTCCAACTTGGAAGGCTGATGGAATCACACATCCAGAACAAATAATTCAAGATAACATGATTAGTTCGGGCCAGATTGCATGAATTTTGAACTATAATAATTTACAAAAAGTACTTTTTACAGTAATTCTTAATGTTTTTTTTGTCAGTATTTTCCATTTTATCTTTTCAATATTGCAGATTAAAGGGCCCATACCATGCAAAGACAAATTTCTGACCTTTTTGACCAAAGTGGTTTTTTGATCCATTCACTCATCTCTGAGTATTCCTCTAAAAACCTGCTCTCTGAGCACCAGCCCCTCCCAAACCATGAAAACCAGTGGGTTCTCACATTGTGACAACACAAAGTGAGGAGCCGCCCCTTCCAGGAAGAGTCTGTGCTGCCAGCTCCGCCCCCAAGCTAACAGACACGCCCACTTTCTCAATGGAGCTAGTGGTGATCGGCTAAACGCTTTCATTTATGAACAATATGAATGTCCATCTTTGGAAAAGTTCAGATGTTATGTTTTCGTGGGAGAAACTCAGACACGATGCTGACGCCGACTCCAGGATGATGTCATAAAATGGGCGGCACCCACAAGGAGAGAAAGGCGGAGCCTCAGAGATCGAGCCGTCTTACTTCTGGCTAGGAAAATAGTTCAGAAATTACTATTTTATTTTTAAAAAACTCATATCATGGTTTTAAAAAAAAGGCCTTCTTTCAGACCGGACAGGTAACCAATCTGCCACTAATAACACACCCATTCACAATTTAGAGTCACCAATTAACCCAGTGGTTCCCAAACTTTTTCTGCAGGGCCCCCCTTTCTGAAGATTAGAATATTTTCGAGCCCCCCCACACTGACACAAACATACAAATCCTTTGTTTCTAAACTCCACTGGACTTTACTTAACATTGTAAGTCATACAAAATGGCAAATTCTTCCTCAACAAAACTAAAAAACAAACAAATCCCCTTTACAATCATTAAAAGTGACACTGCAGCATGTATCATAAAATTTTACCATGTTATACCATGTAATGGTGTTCATGGCTTTCAACACATCTTCTTATAAACTCCATTCCTTCATGAAAGTGGCCTTTTACACTTTAACAGCTCTCTGAAGAAAATAACAAAATCCTGAACATTTAACTCTGCAAAAACTGCACCTTTAATGTCCACATCTTTTCAGTGACTGGTGTGGGCTTGCTTTAAGCCGTAGCCTTAACAGCAAGGTGCTGCTGTTAGAGCGACACCGCAAGGGATTGTAGGATACCATTCCCTTTCCCTGTCTGGACTGATTTGAGTTTAAGTGTGGGTTTTTGACCAAAGGTGTTTAGTTGTTTAACTGTTTTACTGGATTTTGCCGAGTTATTTGTCCTACTTTGCTAAAGTCTCTGCACCATGAGTGAGAGGATGATGAGTTTATATAGCACCCCTGCGGTTTACCTTTGCAATGACAATATTGGAAAATTCAGATGTGACACTGAAGGAGGAAACATTATCTGAGTGGACTGTAATATCTGAAGTCAGAGTAGGAATAACTTGATTCAACTTATGTCTAATATTTGAGATCGAACTAACATTATATGAAAATCATCAGAGCTGAGAGAAACAGTAATGTGTGGTTCTACTGAGCTCTGACTGCGAATTAATCTAGCAATTGTACTAAAAAGAAATCTTGTTTTTTTCTCCATTCGCTGATATTAAGGTTGAATAGTACGGGTTCTAGCTCTATGCAGAATTGTTTTTATAATTTAAGAGGCTATGTTTCCAGGTATTCAGAAACTGCTCTGAACCGGAGCGGCGCCATTCTCTTTCCAACTCATGGGTTAATTGTTTGAGAGAACGTGTTTCAGCGTTAAACCACGGTACTACTCTGTTTTGTCTAACGAACTTAGGATTCAGGGGGGCAACAACGTGGAGTATACTCCTAAGGGCTTGTAAGGTATCATTAACAAACAGGTCATTTATACAAGGACTGATGCTATGGGAGCTGGTCACAGAGTATTTGCTCAGAATGTTACTAAGTATTGGTTGAACTGTGAGTTTAAACTCAGACACAGAACGGTCAGATAATGTTCCTCTAAACTGTTTCTTGTTCACTGGTGCTGTAGCATGTTCTAATGTAAACTGGAAGCTAATCAGAAAGTGATCAGAAATGATGGGGTTATGAGGAAGGACACTCAGCTGGCTATGTTCTCAGATGTCCATTTGCTTTTGCCAAAATGGTCTACATGGCTCAGTAAAGCCTCTTGGATCAGCATCAAAGTGTCATCCCACTCCCAAAACACTTAACTCATGTTACAAACGCTAATCAATGACTCATTTAGATAGACAGAGCCGCCACAATGATATGGCCATTCTCAATGGTTTTGGCTTATTTTTCTGTCAGAAAGGACATTCTCTAAACTCTTTGGTCATTCTTTAAAATGATTCAACTCCTTCAGCACAACAGCTGCAAAAGTTCATCTCTCTCCAAAACATTTAATCTATGCTCCTAAACTAAGGTTTTGTATCATTCAAAGTGTCAGTGTCCTTATAATACATGGTCCCTTTAGCGTTCTGTTGGTCCTGCAGATCAAAATGTTTAGACAGTTTGACATTAAGGCACATCACCATGAAAATTCTCATCCCTCATGTTGAACTGACAGGATGGAAAAAAAAACTGAAAGTGAAACTAAAAAAGAAAAAGAACACAGAATGAAGCAGTAGGAGCGGTTGTGGTGCAGTGGTAGGGCGGTCGTCCCATGATTGTAAGATTGCAGGTTCGATTCCTGCCTTGCATGCCCATGAGTCGAAGTGTCCTTGGGCAAGACACTGAACCCCACCTTGCCTCTGGTGGTAGGCGGGTACCTGTGTTTGGCAGCGGAGCCACCACCAGTGTGTGTAACTGGGTGAATGCGTCCGTGACTGTAAAGCACTTTGTCCTTGTAGGAAGCAAAGCGCTATATAAGTATACGCCATTTACATAATTTTATATATGCGTTCACTGTAAAGAAAATGGTTTACAGCAAGAAGAAATTAAAGTCCAAACAGTCAAAGATATATAAAGACAGTCAAAGGTGTGTATAAGACTCCAAAGCACAGAATATGTTTCAGTAAATTAAAATATTAGAGCAAAAATCAAAAAAAGAGTGAGAACAAAGATCCCCTGTGTTTGCAGTAGGCTTCCATACCTTTCTGCAGTCAGACAAACTTGGATGTTCCAATAGGTGTCTGGGTTTGATTTAGCGGCCGGACTACAATAGTCAGACTATGGGAGCCGGTTTAGCTCGTGCTGCTTTGCGGCGCCTTGCGTCCGTGAAACCAGGGTTCGAATCCGGGCTGCTCCCTGTTCCCTTCTCTACTTCTGTGCCGGTCCCAAGCCCGGTTGCTTTGAGAAGGTTGCGTCAGGAAGGGCATCCAGCGTAAAACATTGCCAAGTTTACCATGCGACTTGTTCGCCGTGGCGACCCCTGATGGGGAAAGCCGAAAGAGAACAACATATACAATAGTCAGACTCCAATGGGTTTGTTTTTAGTTTTGTAAATTCAGTGATAGGTTATGGAAAGTTATGGAAAGTAATGGTTAACCATAACCATAAATTATCTTTTCACATTATCACTTCAAGTAATGCTGGAGTTTCCCTCCACTTGTTTACATCTCTACCTGCTGCCATCTATCTGACCACAGACTCTCATCAGCATCACACTGAACATCCTGCCTTGCTGTACAACAAAGTGCACACTGCAACCCACCACTGAACTGTTTTACTTTCTATCTGCAGACAGGAACTACTGCTCCTGGTTATCTGCAGGTCACAGACTCACACCTGTGATCTGCAAACTGCAGCTTGATGCTGGAAAAAAAGCATTTTAACTCTTTTAAATCATTTAAGTAACCTATAAATGAAATGGTTAAATAGCTTCAACTACACCAAGTATTCCCCAACATTTTTGTCCAGTTGTGTCAAACTATCCTTCTTCTTTGTTTGGGTTCAGCTGTCTCAGAGATTAGTAGTCATCCTAAAGCCTTCTATAACGGTATGGCAGCCATGTGGAAGAGGAAAGACTGCCAGTTCCCAGCATGCAAACTCATCATGATACATAAGGTTGGGGAACACTGCTTAGAATTGACATATTTAACCATCTTTGAAGCTTAAATACATTCCCCGGATTTAATTATGTTCTGAACACTATTATGAAATTATTCTTAAATTTGCAAATGTTTATAGTTCAAAAATTAGTTGAGGTTTCAACAAACTAATGGGGGTCTCAGAACATGAGTTCCTGTTGTCTGCAGACACAAGTACAATCAACATCCAGAATTAACTAAGACTCTACTTTCGAGATCATTTTCTTTAGTTTGGAACTGAAGGATTGTGTGTTTCTACAGGGTTGGTCTTGCTGTCCATGATGATGATGAAGATGTTTCCTTCAGAGCAGGAAGCTGGTGAGAAGATGAGAGTCTTCTTCACTGATGAAGACTGTTCAGTGTTTCTTGATGTGACACTGAAGAAGGAAACATTGTCTGAGTGGACTGTAACTTTACAGCAATAATAAACTCATGTTTCTTATTAGCTGAGACCAATTACCAACAGAAGAACAAATCTGCATGAAAGGCTGTTCTATGATTTATGATAGATTATATAACTATACTACTATATAAAATAACAAAACGTCCCTCTCTCCCTCCGCGGGTGGTTTCTCCTCCAAACTCGGGTCCTCTATAGGCCTGGGAGCTTGAGGGTCCTGCGGAGTATCTTAGCTGTTCCTAGCACTGCGCTTTTCTGGACTGAGAGGTCTGAGGCCTTTCCAGGGATCTGTTGTAGCCACTCCTCCACTTGGGGGTTACTGTCCAGAGTGCTCCAATTACCACAGGCACCACTGTCACCTTCAATTTCCAGGCTTTCTCCAGTTCTTCTCTGAGTCCCTGGTATTTCTCTAGTTTCTCATGTTCCTTCTTCCTGATGTTCCCATCGTCGGCACTGCCACATCCACCACAACGACTTTCCTCTGCTCTTTATCCACCTACAATGTCTGGTTGGTTGCATGCATTACCATCCATCAGTTTGGATCAGAGTCCACAGGATAACCCTCCCATTCTCTACACATAGGAGGTGTTTCCCATTTGACCTTGGGGTTTCAGTTCATAATGCACACATGTTTCTGTATATTATTCCAGCCACTTGATTGTGGCGTTCAATGTTTTCTTTCCCTGCCAGCATCTTACACCCTGCAGGGGGCTATGTTCTGGATTGTTTCAGGTGCCTCTTTGCACAGCCTACACCTTGGGTCTTGTCTGGTGTGGTAGATCTGAGGTTCTATTGCTCTGGTGCTCAGGCCTTGTTCCTGAGCTGCCAGGATGAACGCTTCGGTGCTGTCCTGTAGGCCAGCCCTTTCTAGCCATTGGTAGGAATTCTTAATATCAGCCTCTTCAGTTATGGTCCGGTGGTACATCCCATGCAGGGGTTTGTCCTCAATGAGGATTTATCATCCAGCACTGTATCCTCTGCGCACACTGTCAGTTGGGGCCTTGAGCTTGGTGTACTCATGCATCTTGGATGTTTAATCCTGGATAGTGGCTTCTAAGCTCACTAGTTCTCGGCCTCCTTCCTTGCGGCTAGCATACAGTCTCAGAGTGCTGGATTTAGGATGGAACCCTCCATTACAAGGTGTAATGACTTTAGTGTTTTAAAATCGTGGTCTGTAACTCTTCCTTTGGCCATCTTATTATTCCTGCAGAATTATCTGATAACTGGCAGTGCATAGCTGTTTGTGCCGGGGTCTTATTTTTGCCATTGAGCTGGCTTCTCAGGACTTGCATCACTTTCGTTGGAGGAGTATTTAGCTGTTGCAGCTTTCCTTGTTGCCTGCTTCAGGTTGCACTTGCCTCTTGAGTCCAAGGTACTTGTAACTGTCACCGATGTCTGCTATTGTTCCTTCTGGGAGTGAGACCCTCCTGTGTGGACTACTTGCCTCTCTTTGTCACCATCCAGCTGCATTTCGAGCCGAATGACATCCCGTGTCGGTACTGTAGATCTGGTGGTGTGGATCAAGGGAGTCAATGTCACGGCTCGCTCTTAGCATATAGCTTTATGTCATCCATGTAGAGTAGGTGACTGATGTTGGCCCTATTTCTGAGTCGGTATCCACAGCTAGTCTTGTTGATGATTTGGCTGATGGGGTTCAGACCTATGCAGAACAAGCGGGGACAGAGCATCACCTTGGTATGTCCCACATTTGATGGACACTTGTGCAAGTGGCTTCCCATTGGCTTCAAGGGTGGTTTTCCACAGCTTCATTGAGTTTCCTTTGAAGGCTCTTAGGCGCCTTTACACTGCAGATCTTGATGATCATATCCGATTTTCTGACTAAATCGATTTTTTTGGCGACCGCTTATCATCCTTTTAAAAAAGTGACCGTATCTGATTTTTGCATTTACTATACAATGCTGGAACTATCAAACATAGGCGTTCTGAGGACTACATAGCAACATTTTCTGCGTGCGACCTCTTTAAACCTCTTTCGTACTTTGTGATTCTTGGTTGTCGCTGGAGGCAAGGCGGCGACGGAAGGAGAGCGTTGCCTTGGGCGCTGAGGGATGCGGGGATGTAGAAAAGAGGCTGGTCGACACGTCTTGTGCTCTCTCTGAGTTTGAGTGAGGAAGTGTTTGCAGGCGTTGTGCTGTCGAACAGTTTGATCAAGTGTTGAACTTTTCCTGTAGCGATGACTTCTCTACTCATTGTCATCCCAGTCAGAAACACCGCGAGAGGGCCTCGGGGTTCTCTTTTCGTTCTGAACCCTCAGCCTCCAGAGTGGGGCTAGAAAGGCTCCAAAACTTTTGGGCAAAGACACCTTATTTTATTTCACGGTTCTCCGACGGTCCGCTCGCGCTCACCTCCTCTCTCTCCTTACACACCGCGCCAAGCTTACGGCGCCACACACACACGCAGTCCCCATCGCCGCCCCCAAAGAAATAGCGACTTCTAACCTGTTCCATAGCAGCGGTGTCGCTTCGTAGTTACCGTTTAACGTCGACCGGGACCGGACGGTATAACAGCGGTTTTCCAACTACGGTCTAGAAGCCTGAGGCTGAAAAGGTAACTGCGCTGACAGCAAAATCAGCGCACAAAAAGCACAACAATAAGTCATGTGATCTCAGTTGGTGGTGCTCCTGAATTGGCGTCACTGATGCGACTCCCATTTGCAGAGAATATCCGATTTGTCTGCCCGCGCTACGCAAATGCACGTATCGATCGTTTCCAATTTATTTCCACATATAGGGCCTGTATCCGATCTGAGAAGCGAATCCATGCGCTTTGTCCGGCTTACGTTCCACGCTCATATCCGATCTGTGCCAAATGAGGAAAAAATTGGGTGGTCATGAACCATACAGTGTAAAAATGACCTTAGAGTCCTGTTGATGTTGTACAGCTCAAAATTCAGTGATCCATGTGTGACATTGAGTCGCAGAGCACAACGTAATCAATCCTGGCCTGCACAGGTTGGTGTGTCGTGACACCTGCAGTCTTGAGTGACTGTTCTGTCGACCAGAGTTGGTGTTTGGCTCCTCTGGAGTCTCTACCAATGCCCTTCTGTGTTACTCATGAATTGATCCATGTGCCTATTTATCTTGGTTGCCATGATGCCTGACATGAGCTTCCATGTTGTGGACAGACAGGTTATTGGCCGGTAGTTGGATGGGACTGCACCCTTTGAGGGATCCTTCTGGATCAAAGTCATTGCCCCTTCCGTTAGCCATTAGGTGAGTCCCATCTGCGTGGAGTGCGGTGAGTTTCTTTAGCCAGTAGGCATGTATCATGTCAGGGCCGTTGCTGTCCAGTTCTTCATACCTGAGACTCTTTCTTGGATGTCTGCCACTGTGATTCCTATGTTCTTTTCTCAGAGAGATCAGCCACTGGGCATTGCTGTTATGTGCTGTCTCTTTCTCCCATATACTTTTCCAGTACTGTTTAGTTTCTAGCCTTTCATTGGACCTGGGGGCCCATACGCCGGGTTGGCAGGATGGAAAAATAAATCAAACTGAAACTGGTAAATTATAGGCTGCTGGAGATTTCCCTCCACTTGTTTACATCTCTGCCTGCTGCCATCTGTCTGACCACAGACTCTCATCAGCATCACACCGTAAAACCTGCCTTGCTGTACAACAAAGAAAGAACCAATCTGCACACTACAACCCACCACTGAACTGTTTTACTTTCTATCTGCAGACATGAACTACTGCTCCTGGTTATCTGCAGGTCACAGACTCACCTGAGATCACCGCAAGCTGCACCTATGATTCTGGAAAAAGCATTTTTATTCTTTTTAATCATTTAAGTAACCTATAAATTAAATGGTGAAATAGCTTCCAACTACACCATTCACAACTTGTTTTTGTCAGTTGTCAAACTATCCTTCTTCTTTGTTTGGGTTCAGCTGTCTCAGAGAATTAGTCGTCATCCTAAAGCCTTCATCTATCGATCACAGATGGATTGGTCCTCCTGGAACTAGGAGCCTTTTAGTGCAGTAGAATGTGAACGTTTGAGGAGAAAACATACCAGTAACCTTCACTGAGCCACATCCTATGTTCATCTTTACTCTCCATGAAGTAACTGCAGCAGGAATTGTGTGAGCAAACTGTTAACTTAGTAGTCTGTGACCTGCAGGAGACTGGAGCAGGAAGTTCTGTCTCTTACTGCAGACACAAAGGACAAACAACATCCAGAACTAACTAAGACTCTACTTTCAGGGATCATTTCTTTTGGTTTGGAACTGAAAGTTGTGTTTCTACAAGAGGTTGGTCTTGCTGTCCATGATGATGAATGAAGATGTTTCCTTCAGAGCAGGAAGCTGGTGAGAAGATGAGAATCTTCTTCACTGATGAAGACTGTTCGGTGTTTCTGGATGTGACACTGAAGGAGGAAACATTGTCTGAGTGGACTTAAGATTGTTCAATGGATTTAATGGTTTCTGTTCTTGTACCTGGATGCAAAAATACCAATTTGATTTAGAAGGTTTTTTTACAGACTATTTCTCAAAGTCAACATTTCAGTTCAGTTTCAAACTGTTGACAAGTTAATTTAGATAAATAAAACTTTCACTTTAACTCCTCACTGCATGAGTCCATTAAAACAGTTGACAGTCTGTTATGGATGAAAGCAAATGATGAACTGAATCTTGGACAATGATTGAAGACATTTCTTATCCGGTCAGACTGCAGCATGAAGACATTTGTATAGCAGGTCTGAAGGAGGATGGTGAATTAGCTTAAATGGCTCAGGTAACGCATGAGAGGTAGAGGATTGACATCCTCGTTCTCTAATATCTGTGGGGAAGCTCTTGTCCAATGTCGATGAAATTTTACAGTGAGATGCCTCTGGCTGTCAAATCCCAGCTAGGTCCTTTCTTTGCATGTTCTCCCTGTACATATATGGGATTTCTCTGGCTTTCTCCCACAGTCCAATAACATGCTTCACAGGTTGATTTGTTACTCCAAACTATGTGTTATTTAGTGTGTGCCCTGAGATGAACTGGTGACCTGTCCAGGCTGAACGCTGTCTTTGACCAACAGTAGCCAGGTTAGTGACCCTGAAAGGGAATCAGTGGGTTAAGAACATGGACGGATGGAAGGATGGAGTTTACAGCTAGAATAAAGAAGAAATCATTCTGAGTCATCCACAAAAGCAAAAGTACTGGACTCATCCCGACAAAGCTTTTAGTCTAAGAATCACTTTTTACAATTATTACTTCCGGTTATGTTTTATCATCAGTGCTTTCTGTTTGAAGTTCTCAGTGTTTTATAAAAAGAGTACATTTATACATGTCAAAGACATTTATTCACTGTTCAGTTACATTCTAAACACTCTAAAATCATTCTTTGAAGTGTGAGCGATTTACCAGTTCAGGATTCATGAACAGAGGCTATTTAATTTTCCAACAGACTAACTGTCCACTCAGACAATGTTTCCTCCTTCAGTGTCCCATCCAGACCATTATGACATTATTCTTAAGTTTGCAGATGTTTATAGTTCAAAAAATAATTGAGGACTCAACAAATAGCAAGAGGTGACCAAGGAGCAGGAGTTCCTGTCTGCAGAAAGAAGAGGACAAACAACATCCAGAATTAACTAAGACTCTACTTTCAGGGATCATTTCTTTAGTTTGGAACTAGAGGATTGTGTTTCTACTGAAGGTTGGTCTTGCTGTGTCCATGATGATGAATGAAGATGTTTCCTTCAGAGCAGGAAGCTGGTGAGAAGATGAGAATCTTCTTCACTGATGAAGACTGTTCAGTGTTTCTGGATGTGACACTGAAGGAGAAACATTGTCTGAGTGGACTGTCTCCTTGGTAACAGTTTGAGTTTAAAATTTAATGGTTGCACTTGTTGATGGTTACATGATTAAGAAATATGTCTAGCTTAAAGTCGTATAGAGTTCAGTTTCTCATTTCAATAATTTGTTGGCTTGTGTTTGGTATTCTATATAAAATCCTGTTGATGTTTAATCACAGTCATGAAAAAACAAGTAGGTATATTTTAGTTTGATCATTCAGATAGACTTTTCTTCTTCTAGTAATGTTAAACGAAAAAGCATTCAGACCTGCATGTTTCCCATGAACATGCAGATGAACATTGTTGTGGTACCACATGCTTGTATTTTTGGGTCACGGTTGCTTTCAGAGCACAGATGTGAAGAGAGTAATGCTTTCCTTGTCTCTTTGTGCTCAGTACTGACTTGGACTTGTTCTGTTAGAAGCAGCCTGTGGTTCTGGGAATTACCTTTTGTATGGATCAGCCGGACACAGAAGCATAGAGTATTCTTCTCCAGAAATAGTGGGGGGCGCGACGCGATGCCAGGGGGGTCGCGCAGTAGTAGCGGTTTTAGGCACAGGCAATACCGTCAATTGCCCGGGGCACAAATTTAGCGGGGGGCGGTGGTGACAGCAGCTCAGTGCTTGGAAAAAATTCTGCTCCACTATTAGTTCCCCATGATGTTACATGACAGAGTTTGTAACAGCCTGAAACCATGAACGGCCGTCCCTGCAGCTGCTCCCTGTCTCCTGTCACACACGTGTGCATGTGTTAGAAGGAGGGGAGGTGAGTGAGCTCGGGCGGCAGGTGGGCGAATACAGCCGCAATTGTGCAACACCTGCATCATAGCGTGCCTTTAGATTACTCAGCTAATGCTAATAATGTCATTCTTTATGAACTATTGTAGACTTTTTTATGAAGTGTCTATTTTCCATAAATGTATTCTTTGTCTGCCTGTCGTTTAGTTGGTGTCAGTATTTGACATAAAGACAGCAGATAATGCAGGAAAACAGCTGCGCTTTATGAGATCATAAATAAAATCCATCATTTAGAATAAAAAATCAGTACAATGTTTTTATATTTCTTCAGACTAAAAGCACGTTAAATAAATTGGTGCTGCTGTGTTAATGTTTCAGATCAATTTACATTAATATTGTTATTGATTGAATTATTTTCTAATCATCAAATGGTTCAGTTGGTCAAAAAATGTTTGTAGTTTAAGCCGAGGACCAACAGATTTTTTAATTTCCAGGCACTTTAAGCTACTTTTCTGTTCTAATAGACATAACAGGGTTTCTGTGTAATAAAGTTAATAATTGTTGAAAGTTCCCAAATTGCTTTTTCTTTTGTTATTGTTAAAAGATACAATTTTAGGTATACTTACACCATTTTTATAGATACTGATCTTATGTAGAGTCACCGCGGCGAGTGGGTGGTGGTGCATTTTCTTTTTCCTAGGGGGGGGGCTTACAAAAAATAATTGAGAAGCACTGACCTACACAGAGGCCAACAAGGATGCAGTTTTTCTGTTAGATCATTTTCCTAAAAGTTATAAGCTTTCACCATCATGAGCTCTCAGATCCAATGACTGTTCTACTCTGGTGGTGGCTGCAGAGGGCGGGAAGAACATGTCCCGCATGTCAAAGTTTCATCAATACGTGGCCGGTCTCATGACAGCACCGGGGCGTTGGGAAGCAGCCTCGATTTGATTTGGTTTGAATGCTCACTTCCACGTCATTGAAAGACTTTTGACATGTCTTTGCATTTCCACAGATTTCCTTAGGACAATCAAATGTTGTTACATTTGCATTTATATTTCTCACATACACATGGTTTGCAAGCAGGAATAAAGTCCAAATGTCCAGATAGGAGAAAGTTAATAAAGTTTAACCTTTGAGTAGGTTAAACTTTACAGGATGGAGAACAAGCGAAAGAGGTCAGCAGGAGACAGATGGAGGAGGTGAAGATGAGTCAGATGAGGAAGACAACAACAGGTAGCGCCCCAACTGAAGTCAGTGATTTCAGGGTCACGGCAGGTGAAACCTAACTGCTTTCTGTCAGGGACGTTTGGGAAGCACAAAAGAGCGTTGTAACCCTTGTGCTATCCTAGGCACTTTACCATTGGGAGTTGGGTCATCTAGACCCACTAGACAGTGCTCTGAACCTTTTTTCTTCAATGATTTGTGATCTTCACTGGTGTCCATGGATTACATGAAATCTTTCCACCTTTATCCACCTTTGTCATGGTAGGGAGAACACGTCAATGTAAGGCTGGGGTCATCTAAGATAGCACAAGGGTTAAATAAATCGACTTCCAACATTTGAGCTGCTGGAATGTTCTGTAGTGATGAAGCCTTTAGGGAAGAGACGGATGAGAGGAGAGGTACAGGAAATACGACTGAAAACAGTCAACCCTTCTTTAAAGTCGTGGAGAGAAACAGCAGCAGGATGATTTTTATCTTTAGACACAGAATCCCACCATATAAGCTGACAGAACCGGAACCGTTGGTGGTTGTGAGGCACAGCAAAGTTTTTTTTAAAAAGGAGTAATTGTCTGCAATTGCAATCTGATCCTTTTGTCTTCTTGAACATCAGTAATTATGTTTGAGATGTTGTTTACATCGTCATGTTTAAGTTTACATTTTGCAGTACTTGTCTTTAGACGCTGTGGCACAATCCTTAAGAAACTTTAATAAAAGTTTTTTTTTTACTTCATAAAGTTCCCTAGTCTTGTGTGAGGGTGTGTGCTCAGCCCCCCAGTGTTCCCCCCTATGTGAAACGGCCCTTTGGGTCTCCCTTCTCTCACATGCTGTCATGCATTCTTACGGTTTGACCTACAGCAGGAAAGACGTTTGTGACATGAACCCAAGTCAAAACAGTCAGAACCACAGAACAGTCCAAATCCTCCAGTTTTGTCGTTACTTTTGTATTTATAGTTTCAGGTCAAACGTCTTCTTGGCTCCTACTGGCAGATCAGCCCCCGCCTGACTGAGACTCCTGTGAACCACGTGGAGTTCCTTCACGCAGAAAACTCACATTTTCACATTTCATCTAAGGAGCACAACTGCAGGAGCAAGAATCCCACTTTCAACCACGAAGAAGACAGACCCTCCCCTCTTGGGCTTTTACAGAGAAAAATCCATCAGACAATTGGGTTTCTCAGCAGTCAGGAAACAGCGACTGAATCTGACTAAAAACCGCCTGCTCCCGAATGTACAAACAAAATCAAATCTAAAAAAGTTTCATTGGAAAAGATGGCACAAAGAGGTGAAACTTGGGGAGGATTGGGACCACAGGAGGAGGAGGAGGAGGAGGAGCTGGCTGCCTCTTTGTCTCGTTTTTCGGTAGTGTTTCGTAGAGAAAATCTAGAAATATTCAGGTTTTAGGATAACAGTGAGTCCAGTTCTTCTGCAAATCAATGGTTACAAAATACAAACATCGATGTTTTTTAGATTTGACTAAACAGAAATGAAAGAAAAAGAACTTTTCTATTTCAAATGTGGCTGCTTTTCCTCTTTCCATCTTCTGTGCTCAAGTCATGCCAAAACACCTGCGAGCGGCAGCCCCCGCCCTCGCCATCTGTCCTCAACCTGCCCTGATTGGCCGAGCCGCTGCTACACTTGCCGTACACTCCGTCTCTAGTCAGAGTTTTTTTTATATTGGCAGCTTTTCTGTTGGTTTTATGTCCATAGCAAAACCTTTATTTTTTGGTTGCCTGGGGATGACACATTTTTTGTCATTTTTAGAAGAATCGGCAAAAGTCAATGTATTTCCTTGGCAACTGAGGTTAAATATCAACCACGCCTACATTCCTAACTTTGTCATACCACATGTCATTTCATTTCATATTGTCATTTTGTTTCATTCATCTTGAGGGGCCGACCTCACCACACTAACGCTGTTTCAATTCTACACATCTCTAAGCCAACTTTTTCCCCCAAGTAGCTTCCTGGTGATGCTCGAGGAGTTAGGAGGCGATAGATCAAAACCTAAAAGTGTTTTTTTTTTTTTTTCAATGGGAAATGGCAGCCTCGTTCCTGATGTCAAAGGTCAACACAACTTCAGTTGAGGTCGTAGACCTGAGCTGGCAGCACGTGTCACAAAATGGTTGTCAAGCCGTAGGTCCTGTGGCCATCCCATAATAATTTAAAACTTTCTTTGGATATCCTCGACACGTGTATTTTGGTTTTGTTGGTAAATAAAAGAGATTCTGGGCCTATTCATTTTTTTGGATGGTTTCTAACGCTGTGATGTCATCATTTTTTTCCTCTGGGTTCTCAGTGCGTGCAACTTTTGGTGAGTTTTGCGTTTGTGGCTGGGCTCTTAACTTTTACTTAAAGGCTCAGTAAGGAGGAGGAATTGCAGAAACAATCTGGCTCTTCAGTCCAGGGCGGCTTCCTGCTGCGGGACAGAAAGAAGGCTTCCGAAAACCCACAGCTATCGCGTACGCCTGCTTTTTGTCACACAGCGGCGTGTTTTAGCGATCCGGCAGGATGCGGCTCAAGCAGGAGAAAGGCGGGCCGGGGAGGCAGTTGGTGTTGGTGGTGACCGGCATGTCCCCGAACAGAACTCGGCTCCGGTCGCAGCTGGAGCCGCTGCCGCCCTTTTTGAGGTCTGTCAGTCTCTGGAGGATCAGCTGGTGTTCACGGCGTCCCAGGTCCCCTCGGAAGAAGAGAACTGCCACCAGATGCTTCTTGCTGTAGGAGAACAGGCGGGTGATAGCATGAACACTCTTTCTGGACCTTGATAAGGTCAAAGCCCTTCAGTTGTCTTTGTATGATGATGACACGACGCCGTTTTTAGCCAAAATCTAAAAACCTGTGTTGTTTTCTAGGACAAAGTTTCTGCAGAGTGGCAGGAATTCATTAGAAAATCCATTCTGAGTTGTGGGTGGGGCTGTTGGAAGCCTTCTCTCCTTTCCCATCATCCCTTTGTTTACATGCTCTCCCGCTAGCTTACAGCCCCTCACACCCCCTAGCTAACATTAGCTGTGAAACGAAAATGGCAGCAATATCAGATCTATCCATCCATACAGTTCTGATCCAGATTCCAGCTCAGACCAGGAAAACAGAGACGTTCATGGATCTTTTGGTCTGACAGTGGATTCATCAGAATGGAGCAGAGCAGGGAGACTGTGGCCTGGCAAATGTAGCACGTACCTTCATTTTCAAATGTATTGGGACGAAAAGAGCCATTTCTATGAACGGCTCAGTGATTTGAAGATTTCCTCTCTTTCATTTCCGTCCCTTATGTCAGTCTGTGTTTCTGGTTTATCAGTTAGACGAGCTTCATTCATGTCCTCTGTCTGTACTTGCTAAAAATCTGAAAACCCACCTCTTCAGAAAAGCATACCCACCCTAGTTAATTTTATGATTCCATTGTTTTGTTTGTTTTTAACTAATGTGTCTTTCTTTTAACTGTATTTTATTGTTTCTATCTGTAAGGCGACCTTGGGTGTCTAGAAAGGCGCCATATAAATAAAATTCATTATTATTATTATTATTACTATACGATTTGATTGAATTCTAATGAAAATCTGGAGGGGGGGGGGCACTGCACACCCTAGATCACAGTCTGCTGGAAACTAGTAGAAGAAGAATTGATTAAACTGATAAAATAAATACTCAGAGATGTTATTTTCATCGTATTTTTTTCTTCATCAGTAAAATTCTACAAAAACACCACCACCTTTCATTGGATTTTCAGAGTTTCCCTGTAAAGTACAAAAGCAGGACTGAACTCTTTGGAACAATACAGTGAAATAAAAGCCTTTCTCTGGTTGGATGATGATTTTCCCGAAAGCCATGTTGCCCCACACAACCGAGAGCTAAGACTAAGAATAACACAAATGTCCTTCTCAAGGGTGAACTTTGAAGTAAACAAATTGGGTTTTTGGCGGTTTAATAATTAATTTCTGTAACATCATTCTGAAGCGAGGGTTTAAATATTCACTGTGGTGTGTATTTGGGTCAGTCACATGGATTCAATAAAAGTTTCTTAATAAAAGTTTCTTTCTCTGTTCTGTGAGCTGACGTCTCAGAAGGTTCCTTTGAGAAAACCTGATGCGTTTCAGAGCAGTAACTCCTGCTCAACCCAGAGATTTATGTTCAGTTTGCTGACAGAACAACAATAGCCCTGAACTTCCACACATGGACTGGACCAATCTGGGCTTTCAGGAGCACGTGGACACGTGTTCATTTTTATCTGCAGTTTCTTCCTGGCTGTTTGGAGCCTCTGAACTGAACTAGATCTGCACGCTTCACCTAAGATGACCTCCAGTCCGTTCCACTCAGTTAACATACATGCTTCTGCACGTGAATGTGTCTACACACAGCAGAGCCCTTCACCTGTTTCAGGTAAATTCCCTCATTGTTTCCTTCACTTCATTGTTGCTTTGGATGGAAATTCGCCTTTGATGGAGTTTCGTCCCTCATTTAAGCAGAACTGCTGCCCACAAAAGAGGAACTTTCAAACGTGTCTGTCTTCATTTAGGATTTCTTGGTGTTTTTCTGCACGTGCACGTGGTCACTGAGACAAAACAGTCATGTTACGACACCTCAGGAGCTTCAGTGAGTTTTTAGAAACACACTGTCTTCCACAGCCCCCCCACCCCACCCACCCAGCATGCAGCCACAGGACATCCCTACATGTTGGATCACAGCTCTGCTATGATTCACCATCAAGAATGCAGTTGAATGTGTTTTATTTTTAGAGAATAGTTACATTCAAAACAACAGAGTTGGAATTCACTGTAAACTTGCTGTCCGTGACCCCTCTGACGAAAAACCATTCCTTTTTGTTTCAAAGAGAGCAAACTGAGCAAGAAAGCTTGGAAAACCCAAAGTGAAGGACTTCTTCTTTGACCCTCATATGACAGAACCTAATCTGCATTTGGGTCTCAGGGGTCACGACCTTCTTGGAGGTCATTTTTCAATAGAGGAGGAGCACATTTCCCTTTCCACTGAAGTCCGAAGTGGATTTATTCTCATGAATGATTAAACGCAAACGACCACCAGGAACTTTTTTCCCAACTTCTAAAAATGTCTCATCACGGATTCAAACCTGGGTCACTCAGCAGGTAGAGCATGACAGAAAACTCAGTACCACCTGGAAATAACTGGAAATAACAGGCGCAGTTCACTAAACAACCACAGGGGGCTCTTCACACATTCAAGTCAGTCAGCTTGATTTCTATGGAAAATGATGCCTGCTTATACCGTTAATTTTTCCTTTTGATGATTATTTATTATTATTTTATTTATCACTTCATAGAACATGCAGATGTTTTGCTAACGTCGCTGAGCTCACCTGAAGTCTGGGTAATGCTCCAGCAGAGGCTGCAGGTGGTGCTTGATGTCAGCCTTGTTCTTCAGTCCAATGATGGTGCTCAGGTCTTCCCCCACAGGGTGTAGCCACTCCATACTGGAATTCTACAAGCAGAGGAAGCCGCTTAACCAAAGGATTCCAGAGCGCCCGAAAACAACGCAGCTGCTGGTTCATGTCATGTCATCAGGCCTCATTACTTTCAGATTCAATAAAGATCTGGAAGATTTAGTTTGACAATTTATCGATGTCTACTTAAAGAGCAAGAAAGGTTTAGCCTAAATCTAAACACTGGACTAAAATGTTCTCCTTAACTGTTAACCGGTTTGAAGACTGTGTGTCATTTTGCCGACAGCAAAATGACACACAGTCTTCAAACGACAGTCACTTGGATCGCATTTAACATAATTAATTAACGGATGGAGAAAGCTCTGGGGTCAAAGGTTAGAGGCGTGTTGTGGTTACCATGCTGCTGAACAGATCCCTGAGCTCGCCCGTCTGCTTGCTGATCTTGGCTGCCGCTTTTTCGTGTTTACGGTTCTTGCACGAGTAGCTTTTCTTCATCAGCTGGCCGACGTACTCCCAGACCACGTGGTAGTGCAGTCGGCTGGCAAACTCCTGCATCGTGGAGGCACAGACAGACTGAGGGATCTGGCACCACAACAGGAGCAGCAGCGGCTGCCAGATCACGTGAACTTCCACCTATTCATCCACGGTGCTAAAGCAGGAAACACTCCTCTCATTCATACCGTCACAAAACAATGGCAGCCACAGGAATGAAGCTAACAACAACATCATGATCCTCAATGACTTCCAGGCAACGACTCAACAGTGGAAATCGGTCGCACCATCAGAGAGGATATTATTCCGTCAAGCACATCAAGGTCTCAATAGGTTTTATTTTTGATGGATAAAATGAAAGGGTCGTTAGGTCGAGTATCATAATGCCACAGAACACAGACGTGGAGTTTTCACTGTTCCTACGGTAAAAACGTCCGGTGACAAACATCCTGCAGGCGGCAGCAACACGCCTGTTCGCGTGTCCATCGTTCAGTCGGACACCTCAGGGAAATGTTGTGTTTGAATGAAGACCATACAGGTCTAAACTTGAGTGTTTTATTAATAATAATTGATACTTTATTGATCCCACAATGGGGAAATTCTTCTCTGCATTTTGCAATCCCCATGGGGAGCGGTGAGCTGCAGCCCGACCGCACTCGGGAGGCAGTAGCGTTAAGGGCCTTGCCTAAGGGCCCCCACTGGGTGACGTTAATTGCTCGCCATTGATATGGTAATTGACCCTGTACCATTGTTTATCCCCCTACGGGAATCAGACCCTGGATTCCTGCAATGTAGCCTCTCACCTTACCAACCGAGCTACCCAGCCACAATTAAAGATTCTTTAATGGTTTATAAATGTTTTAATGGTCTTAATGATCTGCCTTTAAAGTAAGAGTCCTCGGGACCCTGAGGTGGAGCCCTCCATCCCTCTTATGTTTTTTATTTGAACATCTTTCTTATCATGAATCCAGCCCGTGCAGGGATCCTTTGTGCCAGGGTTTGCCGGCTTGGTCGGGGGTTGATGCCGCGGTTGTTGCCCTCACTGGGGCGCCTGGGGTCCAGGTTGGAGTGGGCGCTGTGGCCGTGTCTGAGCTGCTCCTGGTATAAATAGAATCCCAACATTCTGTTTCCTCAAGTTTCTCTTCTAAGTTACTTGTTAAGATGTATTCATTCTGTGTGGGTTAATGGGGTGGAGGAGAGGGGGAGGGTTGGGGTTTTATTTGCATTTGATTTGGTTTTGATTGTAAAGCACAATGGGTATGTAAGTGCTTTTTACGAGTAAAGTTTGTTGGTTCGTTGGTTGGTGGGCAGGTGAGTCTGGGTGTAGGTAGGTAGTTTGGTTGGAAGGGAGGCACAGAAATCCACCAATCACACCATGAGAACCCACCAGCCCAGCACCATCTTCCTCGTTCCCCGGCTTTGTTCCTCCGTTCTTAGAGCTAATATAAATATAGATCCAGATTGTGAAGGAGTCAACTTCCTGTGACATTCTGCCTGTGATCCTGTTTAAAAAGATCTTTGGGGAAGAAGATCTAAACTCGTAAAGTAAATTGTGGAGACAGCTGATCGGTTTTCTAAAAACATAGAGATGCAACACTCAAAACTAAAAGGTTTTCATCAGTAAATCTGTGTGCAAAGATAAGAAATACATTATAATGTTGATAAAACTAAGCTTCCAGAGTTTTCTTTGCTGAAAACTTTAGCCACAAATCTTCTGATATCATTTTTTCTATTTTTCCTAGCATCCTAACAGAAAGGATGACAGCTAAGCCTTCCTATCAAGGCTGGTCGCTTCCTGCCCCCTGCTCACCTGGGCGTGTGGGGGCTGTAGGAGATGGCAGTGCTGGGAAAGCAGCTCTGTCCGACTGAGGAGCTGTTGAAAGTCGTCGTCGTTGGTGAGCCACTTTCTGGTCACCATTCTCCTAAGGTGCAGCTGAAAAACAGAGACGTGTGTCTTCCTGTGATCAATCTGCAGCACTTCATCACATCACAGTCATCGTTTAGGTGAAGGCTGCTGCGCTGAACGCAGATGGTTCTGTTCAGTGGCGGTAAATCGTGGTGATTGATGCTTTTCTTCATTGTGCTTTGAGTTGATTCTTCTGGTCTGCGGACATTCACCTTCATCTTACCTGTTCTGTGAAAGTCTTCATTTCAAGAAACTGTGGGGTGGGGGGGGTTGTGAAACAAAGTTTCCAGGGGAATAATTATATTTTCAATTCCTCTTTTAGAAACCGCAGCAGCAAAATTACAACATATGTTGGGGAGGGGGGGGGGGACCGAACTGGGCTTCAGCCCAGCGTTGCACCCATTCCAGCAAAAATGAGGCGCTCTACCTTGACGTCCTGCTTGAACTGGTCCTCCAGGCTCCGCATCAGCCTGACGGTCAGGGACGCCACCTCCCCTTTAAAAGCCTCCACCTCGCGAGGACAGCTGCCGTGGTAACCGTCCATGTGCTTCCTGCAGGACACAACGTTGGAAACAATCCATCATGGAGGAGGCAAAGATGCTCTGAAAGCCAAATTCTTTGACTTTCTTTACATAAAACCTATACAATTGTGTGATTTTTGCCAGATTCATGCGCAAATGTGTGTTTTTCCCCCAATCGTTTCACGTTTATCGTTGCAACGTTTATCGTTTTTTCACGCACGGACCACCAATGTACAACTTTTATATCACATATCACGTTCAAATTACGCTCTAATCACTGATGAATTGCATATAAACAGCAGAATAATCACACGGTTCATGTTCTACATTAGTTTATGTGTTCTTTGCGTGTTTATTCGTACTTCTTCCGTGGTTTTAATGTGGTTCATTTATGATACATCTGTGAAAAAGTCACAACTTTTCTCCCTTTTTCCACGTATGTTCACTCACGCATGACCAAAGTTCATCCATGCAAAATGTACGTAGTGGCTGTGGGACACGGCCTTAACGTAAGCTCTGCTGTAACTCTGCCGACCTTTTTGCAGTTGGAAACATCTGCAGCCTCTCAGAGCTAAAAGAAACGTTAAAGTCAGCCGAAAGAAGACGCAACTTTCACAAAGACGCAAACACCAGCTCAGCTTTTTTAGGACAAATCTGCACAGAGTCATTGGCTCAAACTAACAAACATGGATGATCAGCACAAACACTCTTCATTCAGACTCATCTAAAGCTGCTTTTGCTTGCTATCAATTCTCTGTTTAGACGATGTTGCATCACAGAAAAGGAAAACCTCAGAGCATCAAGTTCACTGAGTGTTTCTAGGGACACGAGCTGCATTTTTCTTTTATGATGCACAGAGTTTAGTGAAAGACAGATGGGGGAGTGTTTTATAACCTCTCAGCTTCAAACAGCTGCTGCACAGAGTGGAGCACGTTTACACCCCCTCCCTGCAGACATGCTTTCAGCGGTCTACACACTCACCCCTTCACACACACACACACACCCCCCCTGCAACACAAATCCACTTCCCAGTCGCTGCAGCGATTCCTTGAAACCACGTGACGGAGCCCTCTTTCCAACGCTCGCATTGACATTTTTTCTTTTTTCTTTTTTTACACGGCTTGCACCAAACCAGTTCCTCTTTTGGAGCACGGATACTCTCCATAACGAGGTCAGCGATTCTCCCAGCAGAGAGACTTCCGCCGTGATTCATCCAAACAAACGTTCAGCAGCTCCTTTGCCCACAAGAAACTTCTGTCTGTGCTGGAAACAGGCGCTAACAATGAATCAATCGACACAGAAACAGCTCAATGGAAGCTTTCATGAAGAGAACTTCAGCTTTGTGCCTTTTTAACTGAAACTATCTATAAAGAGAATCATTACTTACACTGAGCATACGAAGCACAATCAGTATTTCTCTGTAGATTTACTGCACATGTTTATAGAAAACACTGTTGAGGAGCATCCACATGTTTTTGTGGAAAAAGCTCTACATTTGGAAAAGTGATTTCAGGTAGACTACATGCCAAACTGCTGAATCAATGAGATTTTTTACACAACAAATATAAATGTACCAGTTTTTCCTTATTTTCATATCCCCACAGTGATTTAGAGTGAACAAAAGTGGAACTTTAAGTACAAAATATCATTTTTTCCCCCCTGAAAATGTCAGTCTGCTGAGAAAACAAAGATCCAGGTTGTTTGTTTAAGAGCTTGTCTGAGCACGCTCCTCTTTGCAATGCATTATGGGAGTACTGGTGAAATCACGTGACTTACTGTAAAGCTGTGAAGCTGTTGATGTATGCAACGTGATACTTGGTCCATAGAGGCTGTGGTTGTATGGCGCTGCAGTGGCGTCTGAACTCTTCCTCAAACCTGCAGAAGAAGCGAGACTCTTCAACAACAGGAGGTGGCAGAAAAAAGCACTGACATGAAGCTTCAACATCCCCTCTGATAGGGGATACTTGCAACCAGAAACATAAAATTCACTTTGAAATTCACATTTTTAATGCATTTTTTTGCAAAACCCATCAGAATGCTCCTTTGCTTTGTGAGAAAAATAAACGTTTCAAGAGAAAGTCATCCATGAAAGGAACACGTTGGACACGGATGGACTATTTCATGAGCAGAAAAAAGACATTTCTCATTAAACTGATCTTTTAATCCAACAAAGTGGCGTCTCTACAATCCAGGAGAAGTTCTTCATCTTATGCTGTATAGAAATGATTAATGATAAAAAGCAAAATGCCTCTTTCCAAAACCTAAACCCTTTTTTGAGGTTATTGTTTATGAGTGGAGTGTCATATATTGTTTTTTAAACAATTTTTTTTGTTTTTTAAACAATAAAGACGGAGTTATCATAACCACTAATCTACGATCAGCTGAAGACGCTTCTGACAGAAAAACGTACCCCCCCACCACCACCAATGCTCATGACCTTTTGATGAAATGTCAAAAAAGAAGGAAATAAATAAAAAATAAATCATGACATGAGTGAATGACTGTTCAGGCACAAGCTCCAACTTCCTGATTTGTATAAAGCTACAAACCAAACAAGCCCAAACATGCTTGAGTGGGCAGAGCCATGCTGGTGAAGGTCCACTGATCTTCAAACGAATCTGTATCTGCATCTACAGATGCAGACGTGACCTCCATCTGCATCTAAAGATGCAGACGTGACCTCCATCTGCATCTAAAGATGCAGACGTGACCTCCATCTGCATCTACAGATGCAGACGTGACCTCCATCTGCATCTAAAGATGCAACTTTCAAAGGTAACGGTGTCTGATCCACTGCAGTCCTGTCCACCTTAAAAGAATCAGCTGCTTCTCTCGTCTGTTACTTTTTTTCTGCTGTGTTTGGAGAATTACCACTTTCAAAAGAAACAAACCTGTGAAGCAGAAGTTTGTGTTTGAGGTTTTCTGTGTTCACGGTTGTACAAAAGACACTGTTGCAGCTAAACTCACTGAATCAATGTCCTGTGTCACAATTTGGTTGCAGCAGTGCTGTCTAGAGTTACACATCTCGAAAGCTGCAGGCATTTACTTCACTGAGATAAATACAATGTCACCTGATCCCGACATACATGTTATCGGAGAAATTGTCAGCCAGCATAAATATATCTGGTTAATATTGGATTCACAGCTAACTTTTAAAGCCCATTTTAACAAACTGAGTAAAAAAATCAATTTTAACTTTGCAAATTTTAAAGCAATTTAAAATCTACGATTTACAGTCACTTTAACTATTGTAAAACCAGTTGGACCCAGGCTGCTCAGAGTGCAAAAAACAGTCGAAGTCTTGTTCAAACAAGCAATTAAAGTTATGGATAAAAAAAAACAAGACACTGCCATGAGTTTGTAATTTAAAAAATATATTATTTTAAACTTGGACATTTACCAACATGAAACTGATGCATAAAGTGCTCCATGAATTGGCAAAGAAAGAGCGTTGAGCGAGTTACGCGCGGCTCTAAATCTGGCTTTTTTAACCAAGTTTATAATGTTTTTTTTTTTTTTTTTTTTTTTTAATTGCGCTGCCCCATTTAAATAAAGCTCATTTTAAAAAAGTAGTAAAAAATAAATAAAGATAAACTAAAATAATAAACAAAAAAAATAAATAAAATGAAAACATAAAATAAAATAAGACAACAATGAGTTCATCAAAACAAACCTCTTAGGGAAGTTTTGCAGCTCTTCCAGACATGTTTGGGTCACTTCCTGTTCCAGATTTACATCCAGCTGTTTGGAGTTGACGATACTTGATTTAACTTGCTATAAAGAAAAATGAAAGTTATGAACACAGTTGTCTGCTGCCACCACCTGGTCATGCTGCAGTATTACACCATCATAGATTAAACATAACAATATAATAATAATAATAATTATAATAATATATGGATTTTTCTGTGGTTTTCCAGCGGCTCAAAGTGTTTACCATGTGTACCCATATGTACGAGTGTTTGACTATTTTTACAGTGCAGTTGAGAAGTGTTCATGTCTTGATCAATGAAGTGTGAAATGTGTGAACGCTCACAGTCCAGATGTCCATAGGAAACGGAGAGCAGAGGAAGTCGTCCTCCATCTCCAGCTCTTTACTGACACTCCAGAAGGACTCGTTCTCCACTTTAATGACTCCCTCCAGAAAAATCCTCACGTCCTCCTGTGGCAGCACAGAGTGTGTGGACACGCACACATGTACGCACACCCACACACAACACACACATGTGGTGTCAGCATTTATAAACTATGGAGCGGAGCCTTTTCCTGTCAGCTGACACCATTCTGAGGTCTCATTTTTCTATTTTTTAGCAATGACTCCAGGCCGTTTCCTGTCGTGTCTTTGCAGCCACCTGCTGCTGGAGTCTCGACCTCTGCGCAAAGCAACACGGATCAGCAAAGCGCCCGCCGCTCTGTGGTGATGGTTGAACAGGACAGAGGGGCGTGCGCAGTCAAGCCTCAAACTCTTAAAACATGAGGCACATTTTGACAAAGCTACTTTTTATCCAAACACCAGCAGATCTCCTCGTGACTGAAAATGACCCTGATGCTGACAGAGCGACATGCAGAAGGCGTCGCTGTGGGAAAATCAAAGAACAACCTTTTGTAACCTGGATGAGACCAAAGAGCATGAAATATTAAAAGTCCACTGACCAAAGACAAACAGGCAGTAAAGGTTTTGTAAGGATGACAATAAAAGGAGAGATAATTGACAAATAAGTGTCATCATACATGTATTCTTTTGTTTTTGGGGAAACCAAACATGATGATCCCCCACCCCCTTTTCCCACATGATGATGGGAAAAGGGGCAGGGATGACAGAAGAGAAGATGTTAAATATTTAGGACTCTTGATCTTCACACATGCACATACAAGCTGTGAGTCCACTGCTGGGAAACAGAAGCAAAAACTCTGACCTTCTAAATCCCTGTCAATTTACAAAAAGAGCCTGTTGGCCAAATACTAATTTTACTATGGAAATTGTTTGTTTTTTGCCATTTGTTGTTTTATTATTTTGTCTTTTTTTCTTTAATTCATTGTCTTTTATGGCTTCTTCCACCTTCCTGCAATGTAAATGTTCTAGTTTATCTTCTGTTTCATTTTCTTGTCTAATGTCATGATGCTATTCCATGAGCTAAATAAATAAATGCATAATAAAGAAGAAAAAGAAGAAGAAGAAAGTTTGCAAAAAGATGTAAATAGTTGTGGGTGTCCCACTTTTTAAAAATAGAAATGGGAAGGGCTGAGAAATATTTCTTTTCACAGTGGAACCTCTAAAACAACGTGACTGTGTCCTTTCCAATCAAACGGCTCATGGTTGCACATACTAACTTCCAGGAAGCTTTTAGTCTTGACTGTAAAGAACCTTTGGGACAGCTGCAGCTGCGCTTTAGTGTGGAGCAGAGCACTAAAGATTTAGTTGTTGTTTGTCTGAATGAACCAGAGTTCACCTGGAGCTCCTCACCTTCACTGTGCAGACATACTTGTCCTTCAGCTGCTTCAGGAAGTCAGACTCCAGCTGCAGATCAGTGCTTTCACCGTTCATGTCCGGCTGCAAGGACAGACTTCCCATGATCCTCTCACTGCAGGAGTCAAAGGAAGTGCATTTCAACATTAATGTTCTATTGTGGTTGATCGTGGCCTCAGAGGCTGCTTGTTCGTGTTGCTCGTGTCCTGGTAGACTGTTCCTTATCTAGAACCATAAGGTTCTGGTTCTACTGGGAATTTGGGAGTATTTGAAGATGTTTATGGGGGTGAAGAGGTTCAGATGTTTGGTTTTTGTTTGTTCTTTTAAAGTGTAAATTTTGTTGCAAAAAAGATTTTTGTTTTCACAAACCAAAGTTGGCTCAGGCTTTGACAGGCCTTTGAGATCTAACAACACAAATGCAGTTTTCAAACCCCAGCTAAGTGAGAAAAACACTGCACCATAGCAACAGTTAATAATCACCACCGTCTGGAAAAACCTGTCAGAAAAGTCGAGTGTGCTGAAAGTCAAAACCTGTTCGGTTGAGTTTTTGCCCTTGACTGTATCGGAGAACTGGACTGAGCAAGCGATCCTGACATCATCCGAGGAAAAGTGTTTAGGTGGCAGTTTAGCTCAGGCGGTAGAGCAGGTCATCCAACAACCAAAGAGTTGGCAGATCAATCCCCACTCTCCCCTGCCAGCTGCTGCCCTCCAAGCACAGCCAGTCTGCAGCTCATCACAACCCCCAGGGGATGGGTCAAAATGCAGAGAAGAATTTCCCCATTGTGGGATAAATAAAGTATCAATTATTATTACTTCCAGCTTCAACCAAATGAAGTCAATTCAGTCGCCATTTTTATGCCATACAGATGCTGCCATATTGGACCCAGACAACCTCAGTAATCAGTGATCGATCCGAGTCTGTCTGAGTCACTGTTTCTACGACAACCACTCTCACCAATCAGGAAGTCCACGCCCCTACCACTGAAAGTGGTACAAAATCTGTCAATCAAAACTCTTGAACATTGATTGATGGGGGGCTCAGGCTCCACCTTCTTTTATGAAGGTATCTGATTGGTCCGTTTATAACTGGAATAACTTGAACTAAATAAAAACTATGAAAAAATGAGGATTATCAAGGACTTGTTAAAAAAAACTGGTCAGATCCAGAACGGTTCTTCTGACCAAAAGAATCACAGAGGAACAGCCGTTTCTCTATAGGAGTCCATAGGATTTTGGCTTCTTGGAACCAGCAGCTACGTCCTGTTTGGAACCCCAGGGGGTGGGGCCACTCAGTCCAGTTCTCAGATGCAGTCAGGGATTTTTGCACTAAAAATTCACCAATCGAACTCATTTAAACTATGAACAGACTCTCCTTGAAGAAGCTCTTCTCTTTAATGTAAAACCTGACGGTCAGGTGCACGGTACTGACATGGTCAACCGTCCCAGGAAAGACCTAAAGCCTTTTGGAAGGTAACTCGGCACTTACACCAAACAGTGGGGTGGAAAGGACACAGATACGCATTGAAACACTGATCTGAGCGAAAACGTAACCAAGATTATGTTGGTAAAAATGTATCAAACCGATCCTGAAGTAATAAGCTTTGTCAGTTTCTCTTCTTGTTGTGTCTCTGAAGTCTTTACCTTTTTATCTACATGATGAAAGCAAAAAGACGTCCAACCACAAGCTCGCCTCTACGGGACGAGGTCGGGTCAATTCCACTTGTCTGAGCTGAACCACAGGTGTGTTCACCAAATATATCATAACTATTCATTTTCACAGCACTTCAAACAAAACGTGAGCAAATGAAAATGACAAACTTTACCAAAAAGAACAAAAAAGTCTAAAAGACTCAAAATACAGAAGTTTAAAAGCTGTTCTGTCCAAAAAAAACGTTTGTTTTTGTTGATTAAGATAAAAACGAATTCCTCAGTTAAAATGTATTTTTATTCATAGCTTTACGTGCCAAAGGAATATAATCTATTAAATATTGAAATATCATTTAAGGGAAAACATACACAACCCAACCGAACAGACACTAAACTCTGGATTTACAGAGAGTTGTCTCATAAAATTAGTCCAGATGTAAACTTTTTTACATGACACAATTCTGAGTTGAACTTTTTTTATATCTAGTTAAATCTAGAAGGTTTTAAACTGAAAGAACCCTTTTAGGAGGGACTGTGTACAGTTTTCTTTTTCGCTCCATTCAGGTTCACGTATCAGCCGGTTTTAGCGTCTGTGACTGAGGTGAGAGAAAAAAAGATCGTGGAGTGAGGAAAGTCTGCCGGCAGACACTGACCTCTTGTATTTGTTGAGGATCCAGTCCAGCAGAGCGTACAGATCCTTCAGCTCCGTCGACTGCTGCTCCAGCTTCTTCAGGTGCTGCCCCACCACTCTGTGGTAGCTCTTCACATATGTGCTGAAAACTTTGAAGGTGCGTGGGTAAGACCATCGCAGCTCCCTCCTCACATTCTCCAGATCCTCCACAATGGCATTACCCAGCTTCCCCAGATGAACCGCTAACCAGGACACATTCTTCTCCCTCGGCTCAAGGTCAACACTGTCCACCTTGACCTGGACACTGTCACGCACAGCGTCTTTCCAGGCTTCTACCCAGCTGTCTGGTAGTCCTCCGGGTTCCCCGGCCCTCTTCTCCTCCTCCTGGATGATGCGGGCCACCAGGACCAGAAGTTTCTTGTTTCTGGCAGGAAGAGCGCTGGAATCTCGGACTATCTGGTGGATCTTGCTCCGTAGGTTTCTGTAAAGAAGGCTTAGGTCCTTCTGCTTCTGAGAAACCTTTGTGGAGCAGTCCTCCACACCGGCCTCCTGCTCCTTCTGTAACTCCAGCCGCAAGGCGAGCAGGTTCAGATGGGCCTCCTCCAGCACCTCCATTTCAATCAGCTTGTTGATCTCCATCACTGCAGGGATAACAACACACCCGCCTTAAACGTCCATCTGAGAATCCCCTTCCCACACGCTGACTTTGGTCTAACGAGTTTCAAACGTTCATCTGTTGATGGAGTTTGATGGTTTGACATCAGCCCCGCTTTCCCAGTGTAAGAACGCTTAAAGAAGGTTCTGCCAGAAGCGAGTACAACCTCAACCTTTTCAGAAAACAAAGCCCTCCTTAACACTGAAAAACTTTTTACTGATGAAAGCTTTATGAACGTCTGGAAGTCCACCATGCCATCATCAGACTGGAGGGTGATCAGTCAACTGGTTGAACCACAGTTGGCTCATAACAACCCTGTAAAGATGAAGAGCAGAGGAAGGGCAAGACCTCTTTACCAACTAAGTTTACAGAGCCCAGAAACTGTCTGTGCCGTACAATCACGGAAACAAAGCGACTTATCTCAGGATCCGTCAAAGTCGTGTTCTCTGGGTTCGAGCTGGAACTCGAGCAGGACAAATCTCTTGTCTATGGACAAACTGTGAAGGGTTTACACAAACAAGAAGGTTCCCATCATCAGCTGCTGTTGTTGAAACAACAGTCACAGCTGAAGGAGCAGTCAGTAGCTGCGTTTCCATCACACATATGTGCAAAACTTTAAACAAATTCTAGAAATGTCAAAAAAACACAATTTTTAATGAAACTGTTTTTATTAAATCCTAATTATGTGAATAAACACAAACCGACTCCCCCGTTAAGTCATTCAAAAACAAGGATGTGACCAATACTTTGATTGACAGCAGATCCATTCAGATTTCTGCCACGGCACTAGCGCTCATCATCATCTATCAAAGGAGACGTCGGCGTCTTCTTCAGGTCATGGAGTGGTGCGCTCATTAGAAAGGGAGGGGCAACGGATGAAGCCATATTGCGAAATGGTGATTTTCCAGAGGAGCTGTGGATCCAACAATTCCACATGACACGCTCAACTTTTAATGAGCTGTGTGACGCTGTGGGACCTCTGGTGGCGCCCGCTGTGCAGCGTCCAAGGCCGCCAGTTCCTACCAAGAAGGGCATCGCCTTTCCGGTTGTTGGTCACATGACTTGTGAATTACAAAAAGTCTTTCTATTGCAGTTTTGTGAAATATGTCAATTTGGATATGCCTCTAAAACCTCCTCCTCCAAGAACAAAAACTTGTTTTCAATAAATGTGAGTTTCTTCATAATTGACATGTTTTCATTTGGCGAATTTATTATTGCAAATCCAACTTGCACAAACTCAGTCAGTGGAAACGTAGGTAATGTTTTAGAGCTAATATGATATCCACGTTTAGATTCATTAAAGCTGTCCGACAGAACAGAACAAAGGTCAAGCATGCGTGCGGCCAAAAGGGTAGGCCTACCTGAGAAAACGGACAACTTCATACATGATTACGTTTCTCATGGCGATACTTTAAAACTGCATATCAGACTCATCTTTGTTTAAAAATGCCTTTGAAGTGACCCAAGATCCTTTTAGTGGCCCAGTAGAGCTTCACAGAGGTCCAGTGTGTGAGTCTGGAGCCAGTGCTCTGAGTTCTTGCTTTCCGGTTTAGTTCAGGACTTTGAGGCAAAAGACAGAAGAGAAACTCCACTTAAAGGAAAACGTACCTGAGAGTGGCGGGTCAGGTAAGTCTGGCAGAGTGTACAGCTCATCCATCTCCTCAGGAATCTCTTCCTCCTTCTCGTTTTTCCCTTCTGTCCTCTCCACCAAGACGTCTTCCAGAGGCTCCAGCCTTTTATCATTCTCTTTTTTGATGCCAAATCTCAGGCTGCGGCGAATAGATGATCCCTTCTTCAGGAGAGAGTCACCAAGCTTGGACATACTGGGCTCTGTTAATAAAAAAAACACATTTGAATACAAAGAAGCACCGCTGCACAGTGCCGGTGCTTACACAGCCTCAAAAACGTTTTAGTGCTTTAACCTTGGATAATACATTGCTTTAGGAACACAGGCGGTCCAGGTTAGTATGACGCCCTGGGGCAAACACTGGTCCCCCCCCCCCCCCCCACGTCCCTTTTGCAGCCACGCCCCTAATAACGTAAAGCCTGCATGCATACAGACAAAAGAACAAAATACATAGTTTATTTTACTTTTTAATCATAAAAATATAATACTTGTGAAGTTGAATTCCCAATAGAGTCTGCAGTTAGTTTTAATTTTAAAGGCTGGTTCTGGTCAAAACTGCCACTTTTTTCTGTTCTTTTTTTTCCATTAGATAAATTATTAGACTCTGACCCATAAAACTAAACTAAAGAAGACAAACGATTGTGTCCATTGCATCTGAAGCATGGACTGTATATGAGAACGGCAGAGAAGCTTAGAGGAAATCCACCAATAAGCTAAATAGCAAAGACTAGTCTGATTAAGTGAAACCTTCATTAGCCAAATGTTGCTCCAAATTTTTCTCCTCAAACAGGGAAAGTGGTCGTGTTTGGGGCCTAGCGAGGGTTAATTTTTCTCATCTTTTGATTCTAAACTGGACATCTGATGTAACCTTTGACCCTTTGCCCATTTTCCACAACCTTGAATAGACTTTTCCATCTGTCAAACATCAGAGTTAAGATGAGTGAGAAGATGGAAACAAATTCACTTTGATGCAGACTCCTTTCTATGTTCTTTCTTTAACATAAAATGCAGTAAACCCAATAAAGGATCAACACTATTCATTTGTGAATTTACTGGAATCATAAGCGGTGAGTTTAACCCTCCTCTGCATCTCTACCTGTTTACATCTTCTCTAGTTGTGTTTGTCTAACAGACTTAACACACATGAACCACTAATGCAGAACTTTTATATCATGTATACAGCGGACATATCACGTTAAGTGACGTAATTGACCCATGAACCACTAATAAATTGCAGATAAACAGAGAAATAATCATGGACGGTTCATGATCTACGTTTATCTATGTGATCTTTCCGTGGTTTATTTGTACTTCTGCCGTGGTTTTAACGTGGTTCCTTCCTGATAAATCTGTGAAAATTTCATGTCAAGTCAACAAGTTTTCTCACTTTTTTCACGGTTATACATGTATGACCAATTTTCATCGGTGCAATAAGCGTAAAATGTACGTAGTGGCTGTTTGGGACCGCCTTAATGAACCATAGTGGTTCGGTGACAGAGCGACCTAAAGAGAGGCGTGTCCATGAAAGATTGTTGGTGATTGTGAGCTGACCCAGAAAGAGCATAACCAGGCTAAAAGGCAGAGGCCCAAGAGTCAATCCCTGAGGGACTCCGCGTGACATGGTGACTTACATTTATGATCACATTAAAACACCGGTCCTTTGATAATATCAGACTTGATCATGAGAGTTTCAGAGGGCTCCAAGCCCTGCAGTAAAGTCCAAAGGTGTATAATTGAATTCATACTTAATTACTTCACGTTATTTATTTTATTTGTTTTATTTAGCAAGCCTTCATTTTTCGTTTGCTACTGTATTTATTTGATAAAAAGCTTTCATTTTAGAGATTGCGCTGCTGTACTGAAATCTATTAAATGATGTTTGGTAGACAAAAGTCAAACATTCTTGTCTCTTTCTGTGAATTTCACTGCTTGTTAACACAATCACTGTTTTTTAACGTTTCTTGTCAACATTTAGCAACTGAATAAAAACAGAACAACAGTTAACCAGAAATTTAAAAAAAAAACATGTTTTTCTTTGGATTATTTTTCTCTCATTTAAACAAGAAAACTGGAGTATTTGTTTAAAAAATGGACATTAGTTCTGTGGCGTGGTATCCGTCTTCTTATGCAGGCCAGGTTGGATGAACAAATGTTTATATGGAGGCACCTGTCACTCCTGTGTGACAGGAGTGTTGCTTTAATAAAAACTCCACAATGAAAGCCTTGTTATCATGATGAGGGATTCTGTTCACTGAAACCAACATGGCATTGAGAGGAGGCTTTTAATTTGAAACAAGAAGCCCTGGAGGAACCTGTGTCATGTGGTTCTGCGTTTAGGTTGGCGTCAGGAAAACGCCCTGGATAGCAGCAGAATGATGAAGCGGCTTTAAAAAGCTGGGAAACTGTTGTGTCTTTGGACTTGAGTGGAAATTGTGTGGAAATTGAGTGGAAATGGATGAATGGCCAAAGGCTCCCAGAGAATTTGCTGATAAAAAAGTACCCGGATTGAGTGTGCAGTGTGTAATCTGTAATCTGACTTCAGTATTAAACCGGGTCAGAGAGCAAAGCTTCAGAGCGGTTTTCCTGAAGGGTCTCCGTCTGTGTCCGTGCTGAAAGTGCGGACGCAGACTGACAGACCCGGCAATCAACAATGAAAAACCAGAGTCACACAAAAAATACTGCTGATGTGAAAAAACTCATCCTGTAAAAAAATATGAACAAATATTTCCTATCAGCGGGATTTAGGTCAGTGGGTCCTTCACCTGTCTTTGAACGGGTCAGCGGCTTGCTTTTGGGCGAAGCAGCATGGCCCAGATTCTCCTCCTGGTTTTGGAAGAAGCCCCCGCCGTTCCTCGAAGAGCTGGCAGGTGAGCTCGGACCTGAGAGAGAAGCAGGAGCTTCAGAAGAGCAGGATCTTCCAACAAAACATCTCCTGTTTACTTTCTGGTTCGAGTGAATTGGTGTCCTGACATTTACCAAACTAAACACTTCATTGTATGCAAATATTTGCTTATGCAAACAGCAGAACTCCACAGAGTAAAAGTGAAAGCCAGGAGCCTGCTGACTCTCTCAGTCATTTCTGCTGAGAGATGAATTTTCTTTAAGCTCTAGACATGCAGTCAGGAAGCCCTCACACCTAAAACCGCCGGCTGATGCCATAGACCGTGTTCAACTGCTAACCGAGACTTAAGGCTCCTCTGCGATCATCTTCTGATCTCTTCAAAGCGTTCCCAGTCGTCTTTTCATTTTTGAAAACTATGTCGTTTTCTCGGCTGTGGTGACCCATTTTTCCAATTTTACTGTATTTAATTTAGTGACTGTGTCCCTGTTTATTCAGTATTATTATATTTTCATTATACTTTATTCTTCGTCTTTGTTTTTAATTGACGTAAAGCTCTTTAGTGCCTTTTAGTGCTTTATGTTGTTTTAAGTTCACCCACTTATTTATGGAAACTAAAACCACAGATAATTTTACAACAAAGACTTAATTCATCTCAGCTGTGAACAAAGTCTTCTACCTTTCTCCTCTTGTCAGCAGAGGCCAGAACCAGAGACCCGACAGCAGCAGAACATATGGAAGCTGAGCTGCATTATGCAGAGCTCGCCTTCACTCTTGTTTTTCATGCTGATGAAAGGACGAACACGTGAAGTCCCATAAACCACGGTTAAGTCGACTTAGAGGAACCGGTTCCTTTGGGAAAAACCCAAAGACATTCAGCCGGTGGATTTCCAAACCAGTTCCTAAAGTGACTTATATGTACTTTCATGTCAGGAAGATGTTCACTATCATTTACTCTGAAATGGTTGCAGTTAACTCAAACCTTTAGAGACTACTTCTTTACTTAAACAGGATGTTTTGTTGACGTTCAAATAGGTTGAAAGACCTACGTATTGCCTTCTATTATCATTGTTTTTTATCTTCTTGACCGTATTTTTATTATTTTTATTTTATAATCAACTTCATACTGTCCTGAGTACAGTGTGAACATGAACCAGTGCTAATTTGTCTTTAAGTACATTTACAATAAAGGACTGTTTTATGAAATTCAGTTCCATCTTCAGGACCTGAGGCTACATCTGACTGTTGTGGTTGAGTTCATCTTAACTTTGGGAGAATCGGCTCAGGGAGGTCAAGACCAGTAAAGGTTGAATTCCTGTCATTGTCTTTCAACTCTCAAGTGGTTTTAATTAAAAGTTCAAGGTGAATTCCTTCTGGAGCAAACAGTGGGCCAGCTTTGTCAGGTATCTCTGCCTGTGCACGTACGTGCACATGCTGTTTTTATTTTCTACTGGAGTCAGTACTAATCTGATGAACAGGATGTGCAAACAGAAGCCTGTCTGATCTCCATAATGTTCTTTCTGCTCTCCAATGTCTCCTGTTATAACTGTTATTTCAAGTTTTCACCAAAACACAGATGTTCTTCAGATGAAGTCTGACCAACAACCGCGTTCCAGCAGGAATTTATATCCAAACACTTTGACGGATAAAAGACTAAAATAACAAAGACAAATGTGTGTGTTTGTGTAGACACGCACATAAATGAACTCCTAATTCAAAAACCCTCAATAGTACTTTTTAACTATCCATTCACAAAGGGCAGAATTACCATAAGTAACTATATCATAATAAAACCAAGTGTCATCCCCTGATCTTTCCATCACTCCGGTTAAAGTCAGCGGTTAAACTCACCGGTTGATGAAGGTGAAGAGGTAGAAGGTAAGCCTTCAGCATCGTTGGATGTGGACCCTCTGAATCCTAGAGACAGAGGACTCTTTTCTGCCGCCCGTTTGATGCTCTTCTTGAGTGACCCAAACTTTCCCAGCTTCCCTTTCCTTCCGCTGTTAGTCCCGTTGCTTTGGAGGGACGCTCCATCCTCATCAGGGTTGTCCATGACTAAACCGTCTCAGCCCTTTGAAGAAATTCCAGCTATGATGATAAAGAAAAGCAACAAATGAAAGTTTAAGGCGTTAGACTGATCTCTGCTCTACAGACGAGAGCCAACCGGCAGTGAGGTTCTGTTGATGGTTTCTGCGAGTACAGTCACATACAGACACACATGACCTGATCTTATTTACACAAAACATGAGATTCAAAGTCTGTGGTGAACTCTGTGGTGAAGCAGAATGCTCTAGAAAACTCCTACTTTAGACCTCTACTTCCAGCCAGTGGGGTGCAATGCAAGATTTAGACGGAGCTCCAGTTTATTTTTCTGTTTCTTCTAAATTACAAATTTAGTTTCCAACGATCGAGTGTTTAGCGGCTCTTGTCTTTGTTTCCGCTTTTCCCTCTTGTCAACGAACCGGTTGCCCTCTAAACTGTCACTGGCAGCTGATTGGAACCAGTCTTTCTTCTGCTTTAGAAAGAGGTTCAGGTCGGAAAGAGAAACCATTTTTAATAAAAGAACTACAATGCATGGTACAGAAATATACCTTTTACCGTATTTTCCGGACTATAAGTCTCCCTTTTTTTCATAGTTTTGGAAGGGGTGCGACTTATACTCCGCAGCGACTTATATTAGAAATAAATTGAAATAAATACATTGTTAACCCTCCTGTTATGTTCATTTGTGAGGAACAGAGATGATGTTCCCGGGTCAATTTGATGTATGAGGTATGTTAAGTGTTAAGAGTATGTTAAGTGACTCAGAGAATAGGCAGACTTTTTTTACAGTAAGATCTTGAAGGCTAAGAACATAATATTCTATTTACCAATGATTTCATAGATTCAGAAATGCAATAAAAATGACAACTGTTTCTACAAATAAAGGGTGAAAACAGAGTATTAGTTGGACAATGATGCTTCATGAAAGGAATAAATAAATAAGTATGAGAAAGAATTACTGTGAAATTATGAGATAAACAGTCTGCTATGATTGTGTCATATGAGGTTGTGAAAGTTATTAGTTTTGTCAAATAAATTTCCCATCAAAATGCGACTTATAGTCCAGTGCGACTTATCTGTGTTTTTTTCTACTTTATAATGCATTTTTGGCCTTGTGCGACTTATACTCCGGTGTGACTTATAGTCGGGAAAATACGGTAGTTATATTTCTGTTTTTTAAAAGCAGATTGAGTCTGGAAAATGCAGTTTATGATGTCATAAATACTGGATTTTGGCTTATTTTTACTGACAAAGTCACCTGTGACGCCCCGGTGACTCAGGTAAGGCTATAAAGTGACGTGGCAGCAGGAGTGCCTTTTTCTGGCGCCGAGGCTGCTCGGTCAGGATGCTCGACAGGTGCTGGGTCATGTGGGTACTGGCCTACGGGTGAATCTCACGGAGAGGAACTTGGTCACTGTCTTTCTTTGTGTGTCCCTGGACTCTGAAGCTATGACGCTGTTCCCCTCCCCTTGAAGGGTGGCTGATATCCTCGTCTTGTTTGGAAGGTTTGGCATTGGCGGGCTTGTGCCCTCCCTACGGCACCCTTTGACTCCTGGGGATCTTGATAGTGGCGCCGACTGTGGTTCCCCTGGATTTGCCCTACCAGATGTGGCAACTCGGGGGGGCCCTGGGACAGGACGCTCTGGCCTAGGACTGGTCAGACATCCTGGTTCATGCATTTCCTCCACTTTTCCTGATATATTTGTCTCTCCTGTGGGTTCTCCAGCAGGATGACTGGCTCTGGTTGGTGGCCCCCTTCTGGTTGGTGCAAAACTGGTTTCCGCTGCTGCTCGCCTGTTCGCCTCGCCAGGCGGGACTTGCTGTCTCCACTGGGGAGATGGGTTCACGATCCCAGTCGCTTCCAGGTGTTCACCTGGTTGCTAAAGAACACTATGTAACCCCCGCCGCCTTGGATACATATGTATGGCATTTGCATCCGTCTTTTTGCTGGTTTTGTTCCGCCGCATGGGGCTTGTGTGTTCTCGTCTGTTTTACAGTTCCTTCAGGAGTTGCTTGATTAATTCAATTCAATACAATTCAATTTTATTTGGATAGCCCAAAATCACAACAACAGTCGTCTCACTGGGCTTAGAGGCGATTGAGGCTGCCTCCTGGTCATCCCTGGATACCTTTACGAGATTCTGCAGGGTGAATATGCCTGACCCCAATCCAATGGATGGTGTTTTGCGGTCACTCTGGTTTGCCGCTCTGAGGTGAGAATGTGTCCCGTTTTCCGGACCCCTATGGACTTTGTTGGCAATGACCATCTAGTGCTTGAAGCTCCACCTCTGGCAGTCAGGAGGGATGAAATAGAACAAGAGTAACTTATGTAAACACGGTTCTATGACTCCCGGATGAGTGCCAGAGTTCTCTGCCCCTTGGGTTCCTTGTGTTCTTGTGAAATGAGATTGGAACAGTCCTGGTAGCTTCATGTGGGTCACTGGAAGGTCACAATTGACTTTGTAGTCAGTAAAGGATCCTTCAGTAAGTTCTTGAAGCCCCGCCTCTGGCAGTCACCGGGAATTCAGAGAACCAGAGTTCCATCCTAACTCCCCTGTTTCCACACTTATCTCCCTGTAATTACAGATCATTAACGCAGGCTAATCATTTACTAATGACGCATCAGCACTTTGCCCGTCACCTTCCTGCAGCTCCTTCGGCCCCTGATGACCCCTCCCGCTCTCAGAAGGTCAAATAAAAGCACCGTCCCTCCCCGGTAATTTACCGTAAAGATCGGGTCGTTCCCTTACCTGAAGCAGATCCGTCTGAGCGCAGTGCGCGCGCCTTCGTTCCCGGCAGAAGCAGAAATATCCAGCAGTCCGTGAACGCCGCCTTACCTGTGCAGCTCAGGTGGAACAGGATGACTCGCCGCCGCGTCTCTGTTCACTTTCATTTTCCTTTCTGCCTGATCGTCCAAACTGTTTGATCGTCATTAGGAGTTAAATGCCAGGTGACAACACGCCCCTCCCTCCCACAGGTGACCTGTGCGCGCGTGCGCGCCCGTCCAAAGGTGAAGGGTTCGTTCCTGCCAGGATTTTGGGTCGTTGCGGCTCTGAGGTCTGAAGTGGAACACAGCTGAAGGCTGCAAGAGGACGAACGGTTGTTGTTCCGGTTTATGGAAGTGAGACTTCACGAACCTCAGATGATTAACCGTTTTATCTTCAAAGTGTTCACGCGCGAAAAAAGTGGCATATTAGCCAATAAGAATGTTTCCTTTTTACACAGAAATGACCAACATTGCAGCTTCTTCGAGTTGAAAAGTAAAATTTTCAATAGAACAGTTGGCTCACTGAGGTTTGAATAGTTTGGTCTTATGTTTATATAAAACACGTTACTTCACTTTCCCCCTTAATTTTAGCAGGAAAAGCAACTTTTATTTGAGGTTAGTTTTTACTTAAATGTTTGGTCACTTTGCCCTAATTCCGTGTCTTTTATTTTGTTATTACTAATATTTCATCTTAACTTACATTTTTCTCTAAAGTGCTTTTAGCCTTAAATTAAATCATTTAACTCAGTCCTTATTAGAAAACTCGTGTTTCTGTTAGAAAGATTATTGGACCAAACACTTTTTTCTCTGTCTGTTAATAAAATCATTTAAATATTATAATTGTATTGTGTCACATATTGTATTATAATTGCATCATTATACATTTTTTTCTTCCATATCTTTATTGATCCTTAGGTCTTCTATTAAATTGACTTAAAAACCTGAACGTTCTATCTGATCTCAGTATATGAGTTTATATTTCATCTACAGAACATGGACACTAAATTTCTCTCAAACTCACTCACAGTAAATTTACTTTCATAGTAAATTCCCATTTATTTATGTATCCTTTATATTCCTAAAATTAAATTTAGCAATCAAATTCCAAATTTTTTTAAATTATTGGCCCAAATCAGTCATCATTTACAGTCAGTTTCATCCAAACAAAAATACAGTTATTAAACAGTTATTTATATGTTTATGGTTCAAACCTATCATCTTTCTATACTTTATGGATGATGTTATATATAGGTAATGTTCACTCTTATACACTGGGATTGATTTAAAAAAAATAGCAATTTATTGTTCCATGTTCCTTATTGAGTTTCATTACTTTGTTTGGAGTAAAGATTCATACAAAAGCTTGCCCCAAGGAACTATGGGAGATGTAGTAAAGTATGATAAAGTGCTGATACTAAAACAGACTCATCTGGAACCTGCAGGAAGGAGGCGGAGTCACAGCCACACTCCACCTAGCTGTGATGTTTGTTGGAACAGAGAGGTTCAGTTCTCACTAAATCCTGCAGGAACGGAGGATTCATCACCAAGCAGGACAGGAAGTCGCAGAGACTCCAAATGATTGAGTCCACGCTTTTCAGAATAAAAGCGGAGGTCTTCCTTTCCTCTGGAATGTGGCATTAAAGCATGCAAGCATGTAAGAGCCCGCAGCGAGCGCCTCATCCAAAGCACGCACAGTTGGGGCTGTTCAGAGGTGAGGGGCGACTATTCATGACCACGTGATTCGTCAGGGGGAGGACAAGTAAATGTGTTGTGTCTGTTGTTCTGATGCAGCAGACAGGTCAGTTTTCTGTGAGCTCAATGACATCCCCATTCAGTTTAGAAGATGGAAAATGAATGAGTCTTTCGGCAGTTTGATATTTCTGCTTTTTCCCTTCAGTGAGGAAATCCAGCGACGGTGCACCAAGAAGCTGATGCTCGTTTACACGCAAGGCATCACTCAGCTGCTGTTTATCCAGACTGAAAAGACCTGCAGCAAAAGCCCTCATTGCAGGACTGCATCTCCTAAAAGGTTTTCAGTCTGATACTGAGTTTATGTCTCATTAGCTGCCAGCATCAATGCTCCTCTTCCTCCTCCTCCTCTGTTCAAGCCTCCATCTGAGTCCCACTCGCTCTGGAGCACATGGATAGGGTCAAAGCAGCAGCGGCTTAAAGTCAATAAAACAGCATATTCTAACAGTTTAAACTCTAAAGTACACAATGATGAAATATTAATAAAAAACACATTGAAAAATGAAAGGATAAATGATAAGTTGATTTTTAAATTAGAAAGAAATATTGAACATTTGAAAAGAAAAAGAATAGAATTTGAAACTCAAATTAAACAATAAACCATACAACTAAAGCTGTTACCAAATAAAAAAACACACAGCGGCATTATTTCACTTTCATTTTTTGTCTTGCTGTTTCTCTCCCTGTTTCCCTTCAATCCTCAGTATCAATTCACAGCTTTCATTTTCAGAGTTGAACCCAGTTTTGTGTGGGGGTGGGGCTTTCCGCCTATTGGCTACCAGGTCATGATTGACACTAGGTGATGGAGGTTATGATGACATCATTTCCGCTCCAAAACAACAGTTGGTTGGTTTCGCTGCCTAAGTCCTCCTTCCTCTGATGTGCCAAACTTTGGGACAGCTGTTCACCGCTAAAGTGGTAGGGCGCTCGACCCCTGATCGTAATATTGCAGGTTTGATTCCCACCTTTCACGAAGTGTCCTTGGGCAAGACACTGAACCCCACTTTGCCTCTGGTGGAAAGTTGGCGCCAGTGTTCGGCAGCGGAACCGCCACCAGTGTGTGAATGGATGACTATAAAGCGCTTTGGGCCTTTGAGGAAGGTAGGAAGCATTCATGGGTTTTGTGGCGGGTAAATGGCGATTACAAGTAAACGCCATTTATACGCCACAAAACCCATGAACACACAAGGAGAACATGCAAAGAAAAGTCCCAGTGAGGATTTGAACTAGAGGCCTTCTCACTGTTAAAGTGGGAGTGCTAACCACTACACCTCCGTGCCACCTTGCTCAGGGTTTGTGAATGCGTCCTTCAGATATGGAGTCTGCAGATCCAGTCATCCGTCATAGATCAGCCCGGTGACCCTCTGAGAGATTCTTGCAGTTTGTTTTTCACTAAACATTTCTAACGTCAACTGTAAAGCCAGAGTCGAATCCTAAACATGCCAGGTTTCCCATCCGGTTTCAGGCATGACCCTGATGTTTTTGTGTGTTAGCCCAGCAGCCCCCGTGAGCCTGCACAGGACAAGCGGGAAGACGGTGAACCAAAGGAGCTGATCTAAAGCTATCCAGAGCATCTGACCTGAATGTGCTGTTGTTACACAAATGAAGAAAAGAAAAGAAAAGACAACTGAACATAAAACTTTACTATTGCACCTGGAATTATAACTTTCCTCCTTTGACTGCTGACTCAGCACAAATCCAAAGAACACAGGGCTGGACGGTTCCTGACTGAGAGCATTTCACACGGATCTTTATGATGTCAGCAGCTTCAGGGGTCGGATGCTTTGGTCTCCAGCTCTTCAAGCGCCTCCAGGCTTTTCTGAGTGACTTCATAGATGATTTCTAAAACACAAAATGGAAAAGGCTGAAGACTCTTTCTACCCATCAGACTGTTCAGTTCCTCCTAACTTACAGCAGCTGGGCTTGACAGTCACATCATTTCTGTTATTAGGAGGATTCCTCCAACAGTCATGATACAGTGACTTAAAGAGGCAAAGCGCCCCCTGCTGGTCACAGACTCCTGGTTCCTAATCCATCAAGAATCACACCCAGGAAATCCTACACAACCTGTTTTTCCAAGACTATTGGGATCATTTGGCCTTAATGAACTCAACTGAGTCCTAAGAATCTGGATTGAATGCGACAATGAGAGGATTAGGACTTCATTCATTGAATGTTTCTTGCTTTCTTTGCACAGCTGCATAAACCAACATCTGGTTGGAATTGATGCTTCAAACATGAACTGAATTAAACTGAATTATGGAAGCAGAACTTGTGCAAAACCTTTTCATCCTCATTTATTTATTCATAAAGCACCTTCCACTACCAGCCAAGGAGGCCCAAAGTGCTGTAAACAGGGAGAACAATCATAAAACATAACAGAATCAAAATAACCAAATGAGATTCAATCCAGCATAAAACCAGGGCGAGGCTGATGCTAAAGCACTGGAATGGAGGAACAATTCTTTTTTAAAACTCTCCAAGAGCGTGACATCTCTAAATGCCAATTGAAACTGAGTTGATAGTTTAGGAGCCAACACAGCAAATTTACGTTTGTTTCTGGGAACCATTGACACAAACTGGTCGGTGGAGCGTAAGGACTATAGGGGGGAATATTTGAAAAGCAGGCCAGAGAGGTAAGAAGGGGTACTTTCAAGTACCTGCCAGGGGTTTAAAGTGAGGACCTGAATTTGAATGAAACCAAGTATTGCACTGACAGCCAGTTCAAACAGACCAAGATGGGTGTTATGTGGTCAAACCTCTTTGCCACACAAATCCATCTGGATGCTGCACTTTGGACCAACTGCAGCCTGGATAATGAAGCCTTGGGTAACCCAGCACATGAAGAGCTGCAATCATTCAGTCTGGACAACACGAAGGCATGGGCCACACTCAAGGTTTGAAAACCAGAAGCAAGCTAGATTTCCAAACCATAAAGAGCAACAAATGAAACAAAGTGTCTGACCGTCCAGAAGCTCCCTCGCTCTGCAGTTCTTCTGTAAAATGCTTTCAACATCATCCATGAGACGTGGGAAGAAATGTGTCTCGACATCTGAAAATGACAAAAAACGTCGTCAGCTTTTTGTACAGATCTTCACGCTCAGCACTGATGCAGCTTCTGGAGCCGCCTGGACGCGGCCTCACCTCTCTCCACGGGGTCATAAAAGTAACCCTCCCTCCTCAGTGAGGCCAAGACTGAAGGCACGAGGTCAGCCAGCTGCTGCTGGGTTAGCGCACGAGCTGCAATCTTCTCTGCCACCTCCTTCTCCTCCTCCAACGCCCTCCTCTGCTCTGCCATTCTGCGCTCCTGAGATCAGATCAGTCTGATCACTTTGATTAGAACGTACCTTTACCTCATCTGTCCTCTGCTGGCCTGAAGGCCTGCAGAGACTTTATTCTTTGATGAAGTTCTATTTCAAAGCTGTGAAAATGTTGCAGCTTTCCAACACAATAGGTTTGTAAAAGATTTGCTTGGTTTCTTTGTGATTCGTTTCGTTCACGTTTCTTTCTGATTGAAAAAAGTTCCTTCTGCCTGTTTGGGTCACAACTAAAGACAATAATTATAAGGCAGTGTGAAGAAGGTGCGTACTCTCTCCTCACGCCGGCGTCGCTCCTGCTCCTGAAGCCGATGGACCTCTGGGAGTTCGTTATTCCGGCGCTCCAGGAAGGCCCTTTGCTGGGCCATCAGTGCAGCCAGCTCCTCCTCCTCCATGACCTCCAGCAAAGACTGTTCCAGCGTCTTCCCCACCAGGATTTCTAGGATGGGCTGCACTTCCTCCTCAAAGTCAAACAGCTGCACAGGACAGGTGGAGTCAGCGTTCAGCATATTCGTGAAAGCAGCAACTGTTTCTTCAGAAACGCAGACACCACACAAAAATAACAGCAGCTTTGGTCAATTCCTAAAACCAAAAGGACCCACGTCTCCCTCATATATCTGAGTTGCAGCATCTTTGCCAGTTTTTGCAGCTAGAAAGATGGGAGTTTCAGGTCTGTCCAGAAAAGCGTCAGTCTGACACTCAGTCTCCTTGACCTCAGGAATGTCGCTCAGTTCTTCCAGGTAACTTTCTGCATGAGAACCAAAGGGAGGAGAAAACATCTCCGTTTTTGTGAGGCACTCTGGTGAAACGGAGGTTCGTCAGAGTGCAGTGCTTTACCTGTCTGAACATCCACGTGTTTCCTGCCCTGAACAGCTTCAGGAGTTCTGGCTCTGAACTTCCTCCTGACCTGTTTTGGGCCGACGGCTCTGGTTGTGCTCTCCTCCTGTGTGAGCATGTCAGTCGAGTTGGATCAGCCGGCGCACAGACAAATACAGGAAAAGCACTGGACTTACTGCAAACTTGAGGGGCTGGGAGGAGGTGATTCCTCTGAAAATGCGCGGATCCCTCATAATGTTTCCATGCTTCTGCTGCATCCTGCATCATCAGGTAGGAGCCGCATGAAACACAGGGAGGCAGTTTCACATTTGTCTTAAAGGCAAGAGCATGATCGAAATGCGTGCTACAGTAACACTGCCATAGAAACAGGACTGTTGTCAGTGTAAAGCCATCGTTAAGCCCCTAAAGCAAACTGTTTCACACATAACTTATTTTGACTGGATTTCCCTCAACTCAAAGCTCTTTTGTCGCAATCTGTTTACTGTTTCCCCAAGCTGACTCCAACTGTACTGCTCCCTCCTAGCGCGCATGCGCACGTGTGTGGTGGGCTTTACCGTTCAGACGGAGACCACCGGGGCTTCCACGGATCCTCCACGACTCGGGGGCGACTCGAGAACACGTACATTCTGCCGCCGTCCATTTTTTGGAAACGGTCACGCGCTGCTGCGGCGTCTCAACGGACGCCAACGGCCACTCGGTCTGTTGTAGCAACCGTCTCCAGGAAGTTAAAACGACACTGTGACGTCATTGCGTCATCTACAGCCACGCGAAAACGTGACAAAATAGACACCGAGGGGAAAAAATAACACTGGAACAATTTGTGCTTTTTTGTTTGAAAATTAATACCCTCCTATAATTTTGTTTTGTTTTGTAAATATAGTTTTTTTTGTCTTCTATTTGACATATTTTAACATTACATAACAATACTTTTATTTTCAGACTCACATGAGGTCCATAGAAAAAGATACAAATACAGCATACATAATAAAAAGCAAAGAATAAGAACTAAAAAGAGTATAATCGCTGTATCCAGTGTTTCCTCAGGGCAGAAGTGTAGCGGCATGAGCTTCTTTTGGGATCAGTCAGAGACATGATAATTGAGTTCTTAGATTTGTCCAGGCGTTCCATGAGGCTGTATGTAAGCTTACGCAGTAGTGCTTCACAGGTGAGCGTCCACAAACAGCTGACTGGCTCTGTACCACCTGGGCACCTGTAGCAGAAGACTAAAAGCATCATTACAGGCCACTAAGAAAGCCGTATACAGAGGAGTGCAGTAAGCTCTCAACAGCGAACACTTCACTTGAAGAGAACACGTACTGAATTTTCTCATCAGCATGTTTGCCTGGGCATAGAGTTTACAGTACTGTCTCTGAATGTCTCTATCATCCCTCCAATCATCAGTAATGACATGTCCAAGATATTTGACAGTTGAGGTTTGTTCCAGAGGCATTCCACAAAGCTTAAAAACAGGAAAGTTTACATTTTTGTCATCTTTGGTCCTTACAATCATTACTTTGCTTTTAGAGGGATAGTAGTAAGGGATTAGCAGCTATTTTATTTTCTTATCAGCAAGCTCTATTTTTGACATGTTTCTGCTATGTTAATTACTAACTGTAATACAATATGTTTGGAATGATAACATTGGTCAGTGCACCTGATGTTCTAGTTGAATCCTTGATGTTGTGTTTTGTACTTTAATGTCATGTTCAATAAAGCTTTGGGGGTGGGGGGAGGTTAAGAAAAGAAAACGTGACAAAACTATTGGTAGAAGACACACTTTGCATTCCTTCATGTGTTATTGCTGAGATCAAACACATCTGTTCAATATTCGGATTGTGAACCAATCGGATTAGTGCATCTGCAGACTGGCGTGATGACACATTTGGAGTGTGAAATCTACGGGGGCCGTTTGGAAAGTTACAGTTAACAGTATTATTTTGGTTATTTACCCTGATTTTGGAGAAAAAAATGTCATTTTTCAAATGCACATGATAAACATAACATTTACTAACTATTTAGATAGCAAGCTAAATATTTAATGTATTTTGTTTACACATCAAATCTCTATAGTTTTTTAAACTAGAGATATAATTTAATAAAATTAAACATTTAGTTAGCAAATTAAATATTTAGATTTAACCTAAATATTTATTCTCAAACTAAACATTTCAGCTTTGCAACTAAATATTTATTTGTCATATAAATATTGAAGTCCACATATCCCAGATGAACAATTTGTTAAATGGAACAAACAATTAATTTGATTTATTTGGAACGGGAAAAAACCTAGAGTAAGGCTGAAAACACTTCAGATGGAAAAAGCAAAGGGGGGACTAGCGTTACCAAGTCTCCAAGAATATTATCTGGTAACCCAGTTAAGAAGCATAATATATAGGTGTTCAACAGATTACTATTCTAAATGGAAACAAATTGAGCTTGACGATGGTTCTTGCAAGACTGGGGGAAAAATACATGTAGTAACTACAGAATTAAAACCTGGTGGGAGGTGGTCAATAAATACAAATTTGGTAACAACCACAAATTACTTATATGGCCTTCACACTCTACGGGATTCAAAGCCGGACAGCTAGACAATACTTTTAAGAAATGGAGAGTTAGAGGATTGACTGCAATATGTACATTAACAGAGGGGAACATTTTCAAAACATTCGAAAAGCTCAAAGAAGAGTTTGAACTGGAAAACACAGACTTATTTATGTTTTTTCAATTAAGAAACTTTTACAATGAAGACGTAAAAAGCTCACTTACACAGGAAGGCAGTAATGTGATAGAAATGGTGACAGGGGCTTATAAGAAACTGCCTTCAAAGATGGTTTCCAAACTGTATAAATGTCTGATGAAAAGTAATGGTTGGTTTTGATTCACTGTACTTCAAACAGAAGTGGGAGTTAGAATTGCAGGTTAACTTGTCAGAAGATGACTGGTACTTAATCTGTCAGCTACAACATACCTCAACAAGTTCCAGACAATGGAGAGAATTCGGGTGGAAAAATATAACGAGGTTCTTTATCAGTCCTTACTTAACGAGCAAACAGCTGAGGACTCCACAACAATAATTGCTGGAGGCTCTGTGGAGGCGTGAACGCCAATTATTCACACATCTTCTGGACATGCAGTAAAGTTGTTTCCTTCTGGCAAAGCATCATCAAAACCTTGCAGGAAATACTAGGGTATGAAATACCTGCCGACCCACGGATACTATACCTAAGACTGTTACCAACAGGACTGATCCAAACAGAGGACGAGTACCTTTTGAAAGTCATGATCATGGCCTGCAAAAAAGCCACAACAAGAAATTGGCTGAACCACCAAGACTGGATCAATGGACAGACATTATGGAAGAGATCTGTTCTATGGAAAAAATGACATTTCACTTACGCTTGAAAGCTAATAAATTTCACCTCCAATGGAGGAAATGGAAGCAAAATGCACTCCGCTCAGAACTTAAAATTCAAAACTAATTTTTGTTTTACCCCACTTGTTCAACTTTGCTTGTTTGCTTTGTTTTTGTATATTTTATTTTATTCTATTTTATTTCTTTATTTGATTGTGTTTTCTTATCTTGATTTGTTTGTATTTTAAAAGTGCAAAATGTAAAATAAAAAGTAAAAAAAAAAAATTGAAGTCCACAATAAACATTTGGGTTTTTAAATAAATATTTCTTTGCAGTTCTTTCACTGTCTGGGTGCGTGACGTCACAGATCAGCAGTTTTTTGCCTAATGCTGCCCCCCTGTGACCAGAACAGAGACTAGTTCTGTTTGACTGATTTCCATGGAACATCAGGGGCTGTGAGAGTTTTACCAGACACAATATGTTTGAAGCCCCAATTCCAACCAGATGTTAGTTTATGCAGCTGAGCAAAGAAAGCAAGAAACATTCAATGAATGAAGTCCTAATCCTGTCACATTCACTCCAGATTCTTAGGACTCAGTTGAGTTCATTAAGGCCAAATGATCCCAACAGTCTTGGAAAAACAGGTTGTGTAGGATTTCCTAGGTTCTTGATGGATTAGGAACCAGGAGTCTGTGACCAGCAGGGGGCGCTTTGCCTCTTTCAGTCACTGTATCATGACTGTTGGAGGAATCCACTTAATAACAGAAATGAGGCGGCCATCTGATGTGGCTGTCAAGCCCACCTGCTGTAAGTTAGGAGGAACTGAACAGTCTGATGGGTAGAATGAGTCTTAAGGTCCCACTCCAACGAATACTTTGTTTTTGGTGTTTTTAACATGCTCTTCTGGCATTTTTGTCATGATGGAGGACATACGCAGAGAAAATTAAGATTAAACTGTTTATCTGCGTATTTCCTTCTTCAGATCAAGGTTTGCCTGCAGTTGGCACAGCAAGAAGGCCCCCGGTTCAAGTCCCGGCTAGGGAACCTGGACCAGAACATCAATGGGGGACCTTTCTGTGTGGAGTTTGCATGTTTTCCCCATGCATGCGTGGGTTTTGTCAGGGGACTCCGGCAACCTCCCACCTTCCAAAAACATGCATCATAGGTTCATGGGTCTCTCAAAGTTGTTCCTAGGTGTGAATGTGAGTCTGCATGGTTGTGTGATTGTGGCCCTGTGACAGACTGGCTTCGCCCACGAGTGGGTGGGATAGGCTCCGGCAGCTCTGTGACCTCGAAACGGACAAAACAGTGTTAGAAGAAACAATATCTTTATTTCTATAGCACTTTTCCCAGAACTAATCACAAAGTGCTTTACAAAAGGAGCATAAAATCATATCAAACACAAAAAGTAATAAAATACAATAATAGTAATAAAACAAACCACAGTGAAACAAGGAATAAAAGCAACTTAAAGCTCTACAGAATAAAAACGTCTTGACCTGAGATTTAAAGCACTCAACGACAATGGTAGGGAGATCCAAAGACGAGGAGCAATGGCGTGAAAGGAGAGATCTGCTCTGGTCTTAAAGCGGGTTTTTAGAACGCTTAAAAGATTTTGGTTGGAAGACCTCAAGGATCGGTCTGAAGAGAGTGGGGTTAAAAGGTCAGATATGTATGAGTGATGAAAGAGTCTCCCTGCTCCCCTCCATTCTGATGCCGACAAACAGATCCGTGAATGTCTTTGTTTTCCTCGTCTGAGCTGGAATCTGGACCTAAACTGGACGGCTGCATAGCTATGATATTGTCAATGTTTTGTTGCACCACTAATGTTAAATTGGGGGTTTATTAGAGGCTGTAAGCTTGTTTCGTACCTGTGTGCAATTGAGTGGTCCATAATAATTTGTTGAAGAGGCAGCCGGTAAGAAAAGACTTTATCCAAGCGCTAAGATTGCGCGATCACTTGTTTCCTTGTTTGTTTGGTGCGTTGTGGGACCGGAGTGTGCGCTCCGCAAATGTTTGTGTGTACTTCAGGTACCAGTGGGAATTTTCATCATTAAGGATTAGATGTTTATTTCGTCGGTGTGCTTTGTAACTTTTGTAAATTTACACTGGGAAGTTCTTTATGAATGTGAATTTTTGCTAAATAATGAGATTTTAAAGTAATTCTTGAATAAATTTGGAATTAATACATGAACTTAAACAAGAATTATTAAAGTAAATGAGTAATGTTGCTAATTAACTGAGGCACTTTAAATTGCGTAAATGTTTGTTGTTAATGTGTATGTTGAATTTTGTAATATTTATTACTGTTATTGTGTGTGTTTAAGGTTTTTACCTATTGATTGCTGCCAGATCAAATGGAAATAAATTAAAGTTCAGAAATTGATCTCAAGTGGCAGTCTGAGTAAATCGATCTTCAACGTTGGACACTCAGCCCTTTTCAAGTGTGGGAAAAGTACACAAAAAAGTATAAACACTTGACAGTAAGCAGATGGGTGACGTGAAGTGTGACTGGAATTACTCTGCGCTAATAGTCCTGCTCAAAACTCGGGGTGAATATCTAATGAACTACTTCAGGCAGAGCAGCCATGGAGCTGGGGAAGCAACAGGACCAGCTAGGTGAGGCGCTGCAGGCGTTAGGCTGTAGTGAACACTTAAGACACACACAAGGCTAAGTAGAAGTGAGACGCAGGTGTGTCTTACTGATTTTGCCTTTTTTCTACCTCCCCTTAGTCCTGCACACTGAGCAGGGAGCCCATCAGAGCTCTTCAAGGGAAAGGTGCATGCTCTCTGCGCACCCTTTGGACGCAACAAGACATGAGGAAGTTAGACAATCAGAATGTAGTTTGTGGGGGCATCCTTTGGGAATTTCACAGTCACTTATTTATTATCTGCTCATTCCATGAGTAAAGCATTTGACCACGGTTAGTAAGGAGCCAGCGGGCAAACCTAACTAATGACTGGCGTGCTGCGTAAGGGGTAGCCTATAGACAGCATCACTTGTACATTATAAGAGCGTCTAACTTACATTTTCCTTACAAATGTTCATGAAACACTTCCCACAAGCGCGGTAATCGCATGTTTCATTTTCATGTCATCCCTTAAGGCGGCTGCACAAGCCTCAAGGGAACTGCAGGAAACAACTTTGCTCCCTTTAAGATGTAGCCACACTTGTAGGAAACCCCCTACTTCTCTTGGGCGTCCTCCTCTTGGACTGGGGGGAGTGGCCCCTGCCTTGTGCTCTACTGGACTTTCTGCAGGTCTGGTGGGTGGCTGCCTGGAGCGTGTGGACAGTGCGTCTGTGGCTGGGAGGAGTCTCCAGTGGGTGGGGCCTTGTGCTGCCCCCCTGGCACGGCGGGAGGGCATTCTCTAGCTGGGGCTTGCGTTCTCCATGTCCCTGTGCCCCCTTGCTTTTTGGTGCTGAGGACCCCTTTTGTGATCCTTCCAGCCCTGGTCTGGGGAGGAAGGATCCCTTGATCCTTTGACCAGGAAGAGTGGAATGAGGAACAGTTTGAAAAACCACATTCAGGAGACGGGCTCCAACTGTCGGGTTCCTCGGGTCAAACCACTTCTAAATCTGGACTAACGGAGAAAACTTCTCAACCGGACCAAGGAGAAGAAGGACTGTTGGCCAGAGGTCCAACGTCCTGGTTCTGATGAAAGGAAAGGGTTCCTTTCATCAAGAATCAAGAGTTTGGAGGAAGACTGGTGAGGACCAGAACCCGAGCTGCTGGAGGTCCAGAGTGAAATCTCCACAGTCAGTCAGGATCTGGACTGCAGGGTCCAGCTGGTGTTGGTAAACTCTGCTGTCTTCAGTCCAAAACCACTGCAACGGCCTAGCAGAAAGTTCTAGAGGACTTCAGGATTCCGTCTGCTGAGGATCTGGATGGAGATATAGACCTGGACCCCAATCAGGATGGAAATACAGACCTGGACCCCAATCAGGATGGAGATACAAACCTGGACCCCAATCAGGATGGAGATACAGATCTGGACCCCAATCAGGATGGAGATACAGACCTGGACCCCAATCAGGATGGAGATACAAACCTGGACCCCAATCAGGATGGAGATACAAACCTGGACCCCAATCAGGATGGAGATACAGACCTGGACCCCAATCAGGATGGAGATACAAACCTGGACCCCAATCAGGATGGAGATACAGACCTGGACCCCAATCAGGATGGAGATACAGACCTGGACCCCAATCAGGATGGAAATACAAACCTGGACCCCAATCAGGATGGAGATACAGACCTGGACCGCATCCAGACTGCTGAAGGATTGAAGATGGAAAAATCATTTAGAAAAGACTTTATTTGGATTGAGTGGAACTCAAAACTAGATTTAAGGAAAGTTAAATGGAATTATGGAAATTAATACACTTTTACATGATTTTCTGATGTTTTTTGCAAACAGTGTATGATGTTTCTGCCCCAGGGGTCAAGATCAACCAGTAACTGGGGCTGATGTAACCAAAGGTCAACTGTAGGAAACGAAATAAGAATCTTTGGATCACCAGATTGCAAATCAGTTTAGCTCATTGTGAGGTATTTCCAGCAGGGTCTTTTCAGCCTCAGGTAAAAGTGACAGCTTTTGATAGACGGGCAGACTAAAGAGGCAGACTGCATACAATTTGAGAAGGTCACTGAGAAGAAAGCAAACGCTCACGCTGAGTCTCACACCAATTTACACGGTCCACATACATCGAAAGTGACAGTCCTTCAACCCAGCTTCTCTTCCAAACCCTAACAGGTGAAATTAGGAGGAGTTTCCCTCCTACACTCACCTGTCAAATCTCGTTTGTTCTAAAAGGATCTTTTCATTGTCTGTCGGTGATGGACGTTGTCAGGCTGGCTGTCCCACATGAATTCTTTGCTCGACTGACTCAGTGAAGCTGCCATCTGACATCACAGAGCATCTTTCAAAGGCCAAACAGGTGTTCCGCTTCATCCAGCAGCACACACCTCTGTACCGACCTCCACACTCCAGACTTCTGTCTGACCACTGCTTTTATTCTCCCCGCTGATCTCTAATTGAGTTTGTACAAAGAACAGAGGGAGAAGTCAGACAGCAGGGGGTGGAGGGAGGGTTATGAGAGGGAGAGAAGGAGGTGGGCCGGAAGGGGGCGGTGTTTGGCGACAAAAATGAGCACATCGTCCTACATGGTTCCCAGAATAACCAGCTCCCCCGTGGCTTTATTGCCACACTCCTGAGGACCGGGTATCCCAGCTGTGAGACGAGCCGTCGGAGTCACTCTGTGAAACATACAGACACACAGGCATCCCCCCACCCCCACCCCAGGAAGTGACATCAACATCAGCACATACAGCCTGACACACCCATTCTCCATGATTTATTCATGGCTCCTATTTTTGCCTTTTATAACCTATTAAATGTCGGCTTTGCCTCGAAGCTGCAGCTTCAGCATCTGTTTGCCACTGAGAACGACAGCCAAACATGCACACCACAAGTGACCAGTGCAGACCTGGCCGCAGGGATGTGCTCGCATTCAGCCACCAGATTTGAGGCGTGATGACAGGCGGCTCACAGTGGTGTTGAAGTTTACCCCAAAGGTGAGACTCTGGAAGTCTATCAAGCTCAAAAAAACATACAGTCACTGACTTGACCTTGTTTTTATGTAGTTAATATAGCACTTACTACGGTTTAAAAAAGACACTAAAAACACAGACATTTAAACAGAAAGGCTGTTCATGAAGTCAAATAAGACAATAAGACTTATTGATGAGAGACCAGCTTCACTGGGTAGCAGGGTTTAGCCTGAAGCAGAAACTGAAAGTCCCACTCTGATCATCTTTTGATCTATTTTCAAGGTGTTTTCCAAATGTCTTTTAATGATGATGCTGTTTTTAGCCAAAATCAAAGAACCTTTTTATGTTTTTGGGACATAGTTTCTGCAGAGCGGCAGGAGTTCTTTAGAAATTCTCCTCTGAGTTGTGGGTGGGACTGTTACCTCTGCTGATATCCCTTCATCCCTTTGTCTACACTCTCTCCCGCTAGCTTACAGCCACTTACAACCTAAATCTAACATTAGCAGTGCAACAAAAATGGTGATCGGTATCAGAACTATCCATCCGTCCAGTTCTGATCCAGATTCCAGCTCAGAAAACAACGACGTTCGTGCATCTGTTGGTCTGCAGGTGGATGATCAGAATGGAGCAGAGGAAAAAATGATGCGTAAAAAAGCTCTCTTTTGTGACGCAAAACAGCTTTTTTACACATCATTTTGTCATCTGCTCCTGATTCATCTAAATTGAATAAAAAAGAAATGCAGTCTAATTATTTTGCTCTTCATTGTGAGACAACTGCTACAATAAAATGCTAAAAACACCACAAAGACTATTTACAAGAGAGAGCAGGGTTTCTATTGCAGCAGACGGTATCATCAATGGTGTTTTTTCCTGGCTACTTACTTTATCCTAATAAAGTATGATACTCTGTTTCTGTTTGTTTAGCTGCTAATTTTGCCAATAGTAAAGCAAACAGATCAGTCTGTGTCTCTGCAGACTACATGCTTTAGAGAATACTCTCATATAAGTAACAGAAGATTTAGTGCCAAACTTTTCAGTCAAATTTATAGAAACACTGGAGGGACTGTCTTTTTGTCCTTGTAACTAATGTTTAGGGTGTGGTATGTTTAAGTCATGTTTTTATTTTGTGTTTCAGTTTTATCCTTTTAATTTATTTATTTTGTATTAACTTTTGTGTTTTTGACACTGTGCCTATTTAATGTAGTGGGTCTGTGTACTCCTTTTTATTGATTTGACTTTGAGTCTGTAATAAATTCTATCTATCCATCCGTCCGTCCGTCCGTCCGTCCGTCCGTCCGTCCGTCCGTCCGTCCGTCCGTCTATCTATCTATCTATCTATCTATCTGTCTGTCTGTCTGTCTATCTATCTATCTATCTATCTATCTATCTATCTATCTATCTATCTATCTATCTATCTATCTATCTATCTATCTATCTATCTGTCTGTCTGTCTATCTGCCCGTCTGTCCTTCTGACAAAGATGGACTGAACATTTTTCTGTCCATGTGCCAACTCAAACAAAGGGGGGACTCTCCAAAAGACAAGGTTTAATGATTGCACTTCAACAATTCCTGAGGGGAAGCTTGTCAGAAACAGCAGTTGAGAATAGCAAACTGGAAGAATCTTAGGCAGAAAAATCGCTGCACAGAATTTCTGCATGTCAGTCCAGTGCCAAACCATCCCTGTCTAATCTCACCTGAAAGGAAAGGATGGCCTTAGCTCTGCTGAAAAGGAACAACAGCATCAACATCCTGCAAGTGGAAAAAGAGAATGCACAACGATCCTGAATGCAGCCGAGTTTGAAGCCAACATGAACGGCCCACTTAGTGATACGGCCACAAATGAAACACTCAGGAGAGATTCTTCCAGAGGCAACAGGAAGGAGGTTCTCACAGAGGCTGGTGACAGATGGAGTCATGGACAAGAAAATGTGTCACAGAAAAAATACCCTGGAGAAACCATTCTCTGCACCTATGGCCTCCAAAAAATCCACAGGGAGTACAGGACAGAAATGCAGAAGCGTTGATTCAGACTGTGGAAAATCAGGAACTTTTTTCCAGAAGACTGGACGGCTACTGCAAAGGCAACAAGACCTTGAATAGTGAGAGGATGTCTGAGGAATGGAGAATCCAATCCCCTTTCTTTATGTAGCACATTAACCAAACAGTTTCAAAAGTGCTGTACAGAGACTACAATTAGATAAAAAAATATTAAACAAAATCAAAGCAAGCAAAATACAACAATAAAATGAATAAAAATAAGATAAAATGCAGATAAAACCACAGAGGACCACACAACTCATGCGGCGTTACAGTGAAAGCTAGAGAATAAAAATGCGATTTACTGTAAGACTTGAAACCCTCCACAGAGGGCGCTGTTCTGACACGAGGAGGCAGAGCCTTCCACGGTTTAGGGCCGACAACAGAGATCGCTCTGTCTCCTCTAGTTTTCAGTCTCATCATGGGCCTCACGACCTGGAGCTGACCTCTGACCTCAGAGCACCAGCTGGTTTATAGATCTGAATGAGGTCAGAGATATATTTTGGAGCCAGTCCATGTAGAGCTTTTAAAACAAACAATACCATTTTAAAATTAATCATAAAATTAAAAGGAAGCCAGTGCAAGGACGCAAGAATAGGTGTGATGTGCTTGAATTTTTTGGTTCCCGTTGAAGTACACTTCGTACATGACCTGCTCAAAGATAAAAGGGTTTAACTTTAGATAAAAAGATAAAATTTGTTTAATTCAATTATTCGATTTTTCAATCAAATGTAATATTTTTGATCTCTAGATGCAATAGTTCCATAACGTATGAAAAAACGTCACACAACTGTCATTTTCATTATAACTTCATTTTCTGATGTTTAACAGTCTAAAAAGCTCAAAAGATAATTTGGACTTCAACAAAAACTGGAAAATCATCCCCACCTTTGGATTTTAAAAACTTTTGTAATCTTTTTTCTTTAGTGATGTGTTTTAAACATTTGAAATCATCAGTAATTGAAATGCTGCTACCTTTCCAGCCATGAGTGGCAGCTAACACTGGCAACTGTGCAAAAACAAAGAGTTTTCTTCAAGCTCTTTGAAAGATTGACAGCTCATTTAATCTGTTATGATGCTTAAATAAAGACAGCAGCTCTGAGTGTCAACTCTGATAGCAGTTTTGCAGAAATGAAAATACACGCTTTCCTTCCAGGTTGCTTCAGCTGCACAAATGCTTGCAGAGACGACTCCCACAGCAGGAAAGCAGAAATACTTTTGGAGATGTGTGGGAAAATGATGAAACATTTGAAGCCCCGAGTCACATCCCTGCATTCATCATGGAATTCCCTCAGGATTTTGGGCTGCATCCTCACCAACTGTGTTGCTATGCTGCCGGGGAAGAATGGAAGCGAGGTGTCCTTTTTTACCAAAAGAGAACATAGTGTTCTCACAGGAACACAGACACAATGTGAGGGAATTCTTCAACTCTTTCTACATCTACATGTGTGTGTCCGTAGCACACGTCAGCTCCATGTATGACAGCCTGCAGTGTTCCCGCCAGAAGCATGTGACAAAACAAGACACAGCAAGTCAGACTCATCCAAACGGACTGGACTGTCAAGCCTGTGTCACACCAACACAATGCATCCGTCACACACTTGTGTGATCTGAGGTTTGTCGTGCTGAGGAGGAGGTGGGGCTTTGTGGGCTTTGGGGTTTTAGCTGTAGCGTTCAGCCTTTGTGAGACAAAACCACAGAAGCTTTTGAGAACCAAAAACACTTTGGTGTCAATATCAAAGACATTTTGGACCCATTCTTCTCCAAACCGGTCTGTTTACAGGTGATAGCAAGTTAAGATAGAATTGCTTTGTATTTGTGGTACAAAAGAGACTGTGGAGACATCTTTTTTCTCCATTTAACCAACATCAGAAATTCCAGACAAATAAAACAATAAACGGGAATTTGCAAGAAAACCAAATTAGCCAAAACCATTCAAGTTCGGATTATCTTTGTGAAACCGTCTTCCACAACAGCAGAACAAAGAAACTGATATTTTGCACATGAGCTGCTCTTTCAGGGCAGCTGAAATGGAGCAGATTAATTCCACAGACCAGACTGTGGCTCTCAATGAAACACGGCACGAGTTATTACAGCTCTTTGTCATCAGAGATAATAGTCTGAATCTGTCTGTCAAAATGAGCAGAAGAATGCAAAGCAAGCTCTGCAAGTGGAGCTCTGAAAGGCTGCACGTCGAAGCGCAGTGGCAGCAGCATAGATTATTAATGATGTGTGTGCTGTCATCGACTCTGTATCATGTTTGTAGGTCGGTGATGTACAGACAGCAGAGCCTGAGAGGAAACCGCTCTCTGTGACCTGCTGCAGGGCTGTAGGATCAACAAACCAGGAACAATTCAGCATCACCTCGGCGTTCACCTTGGAACAGAGAGGGATTCCAAAATCACTGCGTGAAAGGCAGTTTCTATTCACCAACACCTCTTTCTGTAAAGACCAGTTTAACCAGAGCGTATTTTTATTCTAGGAAGAGTTTCTGCTTTGTTAAACCTCTCATGATAACAACTGGATATTAATGGTTATTGTTCAAGCAAACCTCTTATTAAAAACAAACCCTTATTTCTGCAAAGTTTATTCTAAACAGCAAAAGATTAGTTCTTCTTTTCTCCCCAGACCCACAGGTTTACCTCTCTAACTCAGGGGTGGGAAAACTATACGGCCCAGGGGCCAAATGTAACCCATTAACCTTTGTGCTATCCAAGGCACATTAACATTGGGTCATCTAGACCCACTAGACAGTGCTCTGAACCTTTTTTCTTCAATGATTTGTGATCTTCACTGGTGTCCATGGATTACATGAAATCTTTCCACCTTTATCCACCTTTGTCATGATAGGGAGAACACGTCAATGTAAGGGTGGGGTCATCTAAGATAGCACAAGGGCTACACTATTTCGTCTGGCCTTCCAAACTGGAATAATTTATGTTGATAATCCCAAAAATTATATTTTATTGTACTGTAATTCTGGTGTCACCTCATAGATGCAGCACTACAAGTAAATTGACCTTCACTGAAGTACAGAGAGTTGTTCTGCATTCATGTGCTGTTGGAAGATTTGTTGTTTTTCTGACATTCACGCGTGTTTTCCGAGTTGGACAACCACTTTTTGGACAATTCCAAGACCATATAAATGCAGAATTTCTCTAAGTTTGGGTTTTTCCCTGAGAGACATCAACCCATAGGTGCCACTGACTCTAAAGTGAGATAAAAAGCCATAGTTTGGAAATAAAAACTCCCAAATGTTATGTTTTAAAATATATATATCAATTTCAATCCAGATTAAAGCATGTTTTTGTCCAGATTCCACGTGTTTTTTTTCTCTTATGTGTTGGGTTACCAAAACACTCTAGGCATCCGATCCTGGTCTGGCCATTTTGTCTAATTTTAGAGCCCTTTGGCCTCGTATCCACTGAGCGGTCCGGTCTGATCCGGGTTAGAATGGTCCAGGCAGTTCAGATGAGTGTTTCCTCTCAAAGTTGGACAGTCATGACGCATGGGGGTGAAGCAAACAACAACAATGGAGGCCATCCAGCAGCTCATTTTTGGTTCTTTGTACCTACAAAGCAGTTAGTATTTGAGAGATAATGGCGGGCAGCGAAGACGAATACAGCCACTTTCTAGGAGCTTTCTTTTGTCATAATGACCTTCAGCCAATCAACAGGGTTCAACAGTAACTCCGCCCTAACATTCTTCTATGGACCTAAAACCACAGGGGGCCTGAAAATCGTACGATTCGCTTCGGCTTAATGGGTCTATTTTATGATAGAATCGCTCAAAATACCGGACTGCTCAGTGGTAACGAGGCCTTGGTGGCCCACGAGTCAGAAAGTTTGCCCTCCACCTTAACTGTCAAAATCTGAGAACACAGAGCAGGATCAGCTGCTTATTAAGAAAAGATGGAATTCAGATGAAAAATCAAATAACGAAAACTAAACCTATTCAGAAAGTAAGTTCCTTCCTTTGGTGAACACCTATGGACAAACAGGTTTTCATTGATTACTGAAAAGTGCCAGAAGCTGTCAAAACTCTTTAGGAGAATTCACACACAAGTCTATGGTTTGAGCTTCCAGATACACAACATGTTTGCAGTCACAGAATTCCTCATAATGAAATAACAAAAAGAAACTTAGTTTAGAAAAGATGCAGCAGCTAACGCCTTAGCCACAAGCACCTGCAGGTTTTTGGGTTGTCGGGGCCAGTTCACTATGGGTTCACTGTGATCTGCCGTCTGCAGCATGTATTTGGAAAAAAATGTACACGTTTTCGCCTTATTGGCTCATTGGGTCATCTACAATGTTATCTGTGGGTAACCTCTGTGACCCGTACAGAATTGCCTATTTTTTCCCCCCGCAGACAGCCTGTATCCACATGTAAGGGGAGTTAAGGCTTAAACTTAACCAGAAAACAGCATCAGTTTAACAATTTCAGATAATGTGGATTTTTTGTGAGAAGAAAATGTCTGAAGCAGCTGTGAGGACTCCAGCTTTGACCTGGAGAAGCGGTCTTCATGTGGTATTTTGAGAGTTGCAGCTCTTTGCTACAGAGGTCAACAGGTCGCTGACCAGAAGTACACTGAACTGAACCTCTAATTTCACCCACGCCATTCTGAAGCCATTTTGACCTGGATTAAGATAAGATAAGAAAAAGCTTTATTGTTATTGTACAGTCACACTTTGCACAACAGTACAACGAAATTGCAAACTGTCCCACGTTGGTGCAAAGAGAGAGAAGAAAACAACATAATAATAAACAGCAACAATTATCTTACATACAAAAAGTGTGTCTAAAAATATGTACATATATCATATATTTTTATATATAGATTTATATGTATGTACAAATAGAAACTGCCTTTCATGAACAAAACGGACTGTCACGTTTTTTTATTGAGGCATCTGGTCAGTTTGCAACAGGAAAAAACTTGCAATAAAGAAAACACATAATAAAAAAATATTGAGGGTAATAAAGATGTTAAAAACGTATCAGAACCAGAATGGTATTCTGGTCATTAGAATGTAACAGCTGTTAACTGAACTGGACTTTAATCATTCATTGACACTAAAGGCAGAGCTCCACAGCAGCCTTTGGATCCAGCGGCAGCAGGTTCAAAGGTTCAAATACATCAGAATTTAAAAGCATTCTCTCATTTTTACAAGTCAGCAAAAAATGAGTGCAATATAAATATATAGTATATATGAGCAAACCTATTTATGCTATTTTTTGCAAAAGCTTGATTGGTCAAAAGAACAGCAAGAATCCATATCTGTGAAGTTGAAATAAAATAAAAATCATCTGGACTTGTTTAAAGTTCTTTTTTTCACGGCAAATAAAAAAGTGAAATCCAGAAGAGTTTAAAAAATACAAAGAAAAAAAGTTTTCTTCAAACCAATCCTCCAAGAATCCGGTAATAACTTTGAATGCTGCGCGGTGTGGGAGGGGGCACAGCGCCTCTGACAGCACCAACCACCTCTGCGCCTCCTCCCTTCCCACTTCAGGCTCCACCTGCAGAGCCGCCCTATCTAAAATTGATTACGGTGACATTTACTATTCATAGAAAAGGTTACTAGAGTAACGCGGAGCTGTGCTGCATGTTTGAGTGGGGCATTGCTCACAAACAAACCAGGAGAGGCTCTTCACAGAGCAGCCGTGCGCTGCAGCTGAATGACAAACTGCTTGTGTAATTATGAATAATACGCTCTTGAACCTGCTTTTGGCTCAGATCATGATTTGCCCCAGTCTAATTATATTTTTAAAAGAAAAGCTGTGGAAAATAAGGCAACCCAGACACGGACTGAATAATATTATTACACTGAGTAATAAATATTCTAGTGTTGTGAACGTGGCTGTATTTGTACTAAACATCAAGTATTTACAATGGCTTAAACTTTTACTCCTTTTCTGTCAGAGTTATATTTGTAGGCTCCTGAAAAATGAGGAGAAAGTCTTTTGACAACGACTGTGAAATAAAGTTTACATTTAAAGAGCAAAGAGCTGAAATGAGATGCTTTTTCGCTTTGATACTTAAGAAAATCTTGTTAATTTCATTCTGCTGCTTGATTTTATGTGAGATGTGGAGAGATGCTGCCAGAATAGCAATGTGCTGTGGGCTCCCCCAACATGAAGAATATATGATTAAGCAGATAAAAGCAGCGCTGAGTTCCTCTGAAGCTTCTCTTTCACTCACCCACCAGCTGCTGACACATGTTCCCTGAAACAAACCCTTCCAGCTTGTCAGAAAGTTTGTCATACGTCAGAAAGGAAGGAGAAAACCAGTGTTCTCATTTCTGATCCTAAAGGGGCTTTTTAAAAATATTTTCTTTCGATTTTTTACATACAAAGTATTTTTATGGTTCTTTACAGCTTTATTTTTTAACGTTCTACAAGTGGCATTTATTTTGCTTACTAGTAATGTCTTTCTTTATTTCCTTTAACTTTAACTCTCTTTCTGATGCAGCTCCAAACACACAGAAAAAAAACCTAAATTCAATTCTCCTCCCAAAAAAGCACAGGGAAACTAAAAACAGTCGCTTAAAAAAAGAGCAAAGTCTTGGCACTTTAGTCCACACTCAAAGGTAATGTTCACCAGGATCTGCAAAGTCAAAAATAGCCCCTTAAAAAAAACATTTTTACCCCATTGGCAGATTTTCGTTAAGCAAAATAATCCACCAATGGGCTAAGAAATGTGGTCCTACCAAGATTTGAGAAAATAATCTATTCACTAAGACCTTTTTTGTCAAACTAAGATTATTTTGCTGTTTGTAAACTGTCTTGATAAGAATAATTTTCTTGCAAGACAGAAAACGGCAGTTTTTCTTGAAATAAGGGTCTCTTTCCTTTCCCAAGATTCAGTTTTTGCGGGGCAGCAACATCCCCAGCTGGTGCTGTGGTGACCCCCAAAGCAGCTTCAAAAGCAGAACGCGGGCCTTGGATTGGGTTCCAAAGGATCAGATGTTCACCAATCCAGGCATTGTTGCTCACAGAGACAAAAGGTATTCTGGAGAGGAACAATCCTGCAGCTGACATGCAGCGATGTGTTGCTTTTGTGTGTGAATGTGTGGTTGTCTCCAGTGGGCCTAAAAGGAGTCAGCAGTTAGAAAATGGATGGGTGGACCAAAAAGAAAGATGAAAAACCGTTTTATGGGACATTCCCTCCTCCAGAGGAGGCCCACCCATGCAGCTCAGACAGGCTTTTTCACCCAGAAGCTGCTGCAGCGATATGTCCTCTGTCACCTCCTAGTCCAGCCCTGTGGTCTGAAAGCTGTGGAGACTCCTGCTGTTGGAGTCAGCATTGCAGATGCTGTCACTGTCAGATCTTCAAGTCGTCCGTTTTCTGCAGCTCAGCTCAGGACGGCTGACGGCTGACGGCTGACGGAAATATTAAAAAATGTTCAAAAAAAAACGTTTAGAAAAAAACGTTCTGCTTCAGACGAAATATTATAAAAATAATTTGAACCTTCATTATCCGTTGGCTGCATTTTTGATTCAATATGTAAATGGGAATTACATGGATTAATATGGTACATTGGTGTTTGGACGATAAAATCCGGCATCGCTTCATTTAAAATACTTTTCAGTTCAAATGATTGACAAACATCATCATCCAATCAGCGTTGGCCCATAGTACCTGCCTCTTCCGGTTTGGAAATGTTGTTCATTTTTGAAGATTTCGTTTTGTTTTCTGAAATGTTTTTCATTTTTCAATATTTCATTTTGTTTTCTGGAAATTAATTTTGTTTTCTGAAATGTTTTCATTTTTTAATATTTATTTTTTCTGGAAATTAATCTCCTTTTCTGAAAAGTTTTTTTTGTTTTTCATTTTTGTTTTTTAAGTTTTTGTTTCTGAAATTTTGTTTTGTTTTCTAAAATGTGATACTGCTTTTTAAATTGTTGTTGTGATCTTAAAAATGTTTTTGTATCAAGTAATTTGTTGAATGGTTGGCACTTCAGGGCCACCGTAGGGAGGAGAACTGACATGCACCGTGACAGTTTTGACATTCATTCAACTTTCTTTAAACTTGACTGCAATCCAAAAATAAAGAAGCTTCTCAAGAAAATATGAATTATGCTCAAACTATGGTGGGATAAAAAAATTGAAGAAAGAAGAACATTAGACTCGGTGGTAGCAGCCAGCTGACTGTTTAAAGTCTTTAGGAATATATTCATCAGCTAACACATGCATATGTTCTGGAGCAAGGTTGCACGGGGGAGCAGCGGTCAGCCTCTTTGCCTCACAGTGAAAACGTGCTGGTTTGAATCCCAGCTGGATTTTTTCCCTGGGGAGTTTGCATGTTCTCCTCATACATGCCTGGGTTTTCTCCAGGAACTCTGGCTTCCTCCAACCATCCAAAAACATGCTTTATAGGTTGATTGGTCACTCTAATTTGTCTGTAGATGTGACTGTGAGTGTGTATGGGTGTGTGATTGTGTGACCCTGCAGCAACCTGTCCAGGTTGTACCTCGCCTTGGCCCAACATAAGCCTGGTAGGGCTCCCTAAAAGGGATATAGCGGCTCGGTGGCTCACTTTGCTGCATGTGGGACTGGCACATGGCAAACCCAGGTTCATTTGGGGACACAATGAGTTTCATCCAGTTTGATTTCTTAGGCAAGACCCTTCACGCTGTGAAGGGGCCCAAGTCTGGGTCTCCCTCTGCCGGTCCCTAGACTGGATAAAATACAGGGTTTTGTCAGGAAGGCATCCGGTGTAATTCTCTCAGCCAAACTAAATGGGCAGATCAGTGAAATATGATTGGCTGTGGCGACCCCTGAATGGATGTGTCGAAAGGTGAACAGCAATTAAATGTATATAGTTTGAATTAACAGAAGAACTTGATTGACCTCACTGTTCGCCACCCCTGAGACCACCCAAACACATTTTCCGTCTTGTTTAAGTCACTAAAAAGCCACTTTAAATGTTTGCATGTTCTTTTCCCTTTGTTAGCTTGCAATAATTTTGAAACAATGTATTCCTTTTATAGCCTTTTATGCTGCATGGTTTTAAGTTGTGACTAAATCCCACCAATAATTCCTCTGCTATGCAGCAATGGGGTTCCAATAGATTGTTCTGTTCGCTCGGTTCCTGCTCACATCCCGTTCCTGAGCCCAGGGACCAATGCTGAGGCACGAGAGCGATGGCAGCCACCCGAAGAGCTGCACTTTGGGGGCCAGATGGACTCAGCTGTGCTGTGTGGGCCCTCAGAGTAAGCCAAGCTCTAAAAACTGTCACTTTTCCCATGACAACGGAGGAAGACGGACAGCAAAGACAGAGCAGCAGCACACACCTCTACTGTATCTGTCTCAGGACACTCACACCTACAGGAGAATTCAATTACTATTTATTTGTTCACCTCACCTGTCAACAAGCACATTTTATTCCACATTTTTAGGATGAAAATGAGTTATCAAGTGAGATGGTGTGTAGCAGGAATTGTGTGGTTTTGTCAGTGGGGGTGCTGGGTCGCTGCAGCTTCTTCTGTGCTGTGTGGGCGTCCAGCTACTGAGCTGAGAGGTCTCACAGGAGACAAAGCTACTGCTGGCTCCTGTCCACATACAAGACCACCTCACTCAAACACACCGCATCTCATTGCGCTTTCATTTCGCCAGTTTGGAGTTTCAAGAAGAGTTCCTCTTCATCTGATGTGCTGCTTTGAGGAGTTCAGTCTCACTTCTTTTGAAAGGGTTTTTTTTTTTTTAATATAGAGGTTTTTTAAAGGACGGTCAAATTTCAAACAAGCTTCCATGTCTGGAACAGTGGGGGCAGCATGAAGTGCCCCAGTTCAAGTCCCAGCTGGGGGACCTGAACCAGAACACCAATGTTCTCCCCGGGCTTGCATGGGCTTTCCCCAGGGACCCCAGCTTCCTCCCACCATCCCAAAACATGCTTCATAGGTTCATTGGTTAATGTATATTGTCCCTAAGTGTGCATGCGTGTGTGTCCAGAACGTCCCCTGCCTTCACCTGCCAATAAACAGATTAGAAGATGAATGTGTCTGGATCGCACATTGCTACCTTTTTAGTTTAATTAATTTTTAATACATTTGTACATTTTTAAGTCCGGTCGCTGGATATACGTACAAATCGGGTGTTCATTGATCTGGTGCTGAAAGTCCAGCCGGTTGAACATTTTGGCAGTGAATCATGGCAACGCGGCACTGTGACCAATCAGGGACAAACAGGAACAGAGCAACAGAGCAGCGAAAACAAAAAGCCTGGATTTGTAGGATTTGAACTGCTTTGACTTTTCACTCTGAGGCTCTACCTATTGTAGGTGGCTGATGAGTGCTAGTGAACAGTATAAGCACAAAAGAAGAAGAATCGCCCCCTCCTGGTGCTGCCTGCGTGTCTGCCGCTGGTCCGGTGTGTGCACCACTGGCTGAATGCGCGCTCATAAAACCGCGTAGAGCGAGTTCTTGAACGCACTACACGCAGCCACAAAGAATGCAGCATAAGACGACTCGATATCAGAGACCCCGCCTTTCTCTCCTTTTGGGTGCCGCCCCTTTCATGATGTCATTCTAAGTCGGCCTCAGCAGCGTGTCTGCGTTTCACCCACTAAAACGAACATCTGAACCTTTGCAAAGATGGATGTTCATAGGAGAAAGTGGGCGTGTCTGTTTGCCTGGTGGCGGAGCTGGCAGTACAGACTCTTCCTGGAAGGGGCGGGTCCTCCCTTTGTGATGTCACAATGTGAGAAACCGCCAC